>MU864010.1:0-92398 GCA_033296885.1 Triangularia verruculosa | reverse complement strand
GCCTATGTTACAGTGATTCTCTTCTATATATTACAGGGCGCCGCCCCTGTAATCCACCTTCCTTCAGTGCCCCGGCAACTGTCGAATGCTGCAGTTAAAGTCTTCTTCGCTCTCAGTGTACTGCGCCGATAGCTATTTGAGCCTATATTTACAGGCCTTAATAGCACCTATTTCAACATAATACAATTTAACTTTATATCCCGGAAATAATAAAATATTAATTTAAAAATAATTTAAACTTTAAAGTTTAAATAATAATAATAATAATTAAATAGTTCGGAATTTATAAAAAGTTTTTATATAATATATTCTTTACGCCGTATAATAAAAATAATATTAAAAAATATATTCATTCAAATAAAAAATTAGAATTTCTGATAAATTTATTTACTTTTAAATTAAAAGGGTTATTTTTAAAGTTTAAACGGAAAATTAAAAGGATTATCTTTAAAGTCTATAAATAAAGAAATCGCTTTTTTATTTTAATTTCTATTTTTTTTATATTAAGTTTTAAAATCAAGTATTATATTATAATATTTATTATTAATATTTATTACTTATAATACACCCTTTATCATTTATTTTTTTTATTTTTTTTATTTTTTATTCTAATTTTTCCTTTAATATAATTAAAAAATTATATACTAATAGGATATTAAGAACCGGGACTTAAATAAGGGCGTTTATTTATATAGGGGGGACTTAGTATAAATTTAGTAGAGAAGTAATAATTTAGTATTACAGAGGACTAAAGTATAAAATAAAAAAAGGGATTAATTTATATTTAGTATAGAATATACTTATTAATTTAATATTTTAACCCCTTTATTATATTAACTCCTACCGTAGATATACAAATATTCTGAAGACCTCTGATTCTCACCACCGTATTACGAACCGGACTTTTTGGCCTGTCGCCTTTGATGTGCTAAAGGCAAACTAACGCACATGCCACCCTTTCCGAGGCACCGCAACGCTAAGCTGGGCGGAAAGGTAGGTACATCAGATGTCTTGGGATGGACGTCCGTGTCTAGCTGCTCTAGCCTTTCAATGTTGCGAAACACGTACACCCGGTGCGGTGTGCGGTAGGCCTGCGGTCCGACCCTCCCTCGTGTTTCTTTCGTCATGGGCCGGGCACCCTGATTCGCCTCGTCCGTCGGCAACGAACATCAGGTCAGGCTGCACCTTGCCGAGATTTTCCCTTCTTCACTTCCTCTCCCAGCTGGGCCTGATCAGTCGGTCTTCTCCTGACCGGCTCTTAATTGTTGGACAAGCATGCTGGCAGGATTGGCTGCAGAAAGCGGGCACTGTGCACCGTCCCGTTGCGGATCCTGCTGCCTGTCTTTGTCATCTTCATTCTCGCTGCATAGGGAAGAAAAAAGGCACCCGGGAGGCCCGCATTCCGTGTTGTCTTCTTTTTGAGCTCCCCAACTTGCCAGGCACGACTGTGCTGTTTGGGGTTACTTGCCTACCATGGGAGCGGCATCGGAATCCTTTGAATAAAGAGTAAACAAGGTTTCCGGTGGACCATCGGGTCCTCTTGCTCTGGCACTCCGCCAGGTACCTGCGATAGTGTCTTGGACATTTCGATATCTCGGGTCCTGGGATGGCAAAACTGCGGCATGCTGGCGGATAGCGTATCTGTGCCTGGATTTTGGGCTTCATGGGGGGGAGGGTGGGCGCAGAGGCCTCCCAAGGTTTGTCAATCGGTCCGGCTGGTTGTTAAAAGCACAGGCTCGTTACCCTGGCATCGGATTTGAAGCCCACCGGAGGAAATGTGCTATGATGGACTAAGATCGTGTTGGGGTGACACCAGCGTTTAACAGGAGAGACACTCGGCTGTCGGCTATTCGGTGTTGGACCCGATATTCCATGTCGTCATTTGGAATTGCAACTTTTTAAACTTGAACGGAAGATAAGCCGAAGCCAGAGACAGATTCACCGCTAGGTGGTGGACTGGATTAGGGTGAATCTGTCTCTCGGAGCCGGCCGAAGCTGCGCCGTCCGAGAAGCCAACTAGGGTACCGTGTCTCTGGGTCAAACGTTTCACTTATGGTCTAGAAGAAACGTTGATAATCGGGGTCATCGGATGGTTGCCTAGGTAACAGCACTTTGCCCCCTTTTAGCCCCTTTCGTATGCCACATTCCCGGACGCAACACCTCTGCCCGAGTAGCAGGTAGTAGATGGTAGTGCGGATAAGCCAGAAACTCGCTCTGCACCTTGACCTGTCCCGGGAAACTTGTGAAAAATCAGCAGGATTTTCAAAGACGCTTTTCTGGTATTATCTTCTACCTAGAGATCGCGTGTGATCTCGGTATCAAGGCACAACTCGATTCTTTAGACCCCATTGCCCAACTTCTCCATCAGCTGTGCTTTTGTCGTCCCGAGAACATCCTCCATAATCTCAGAATTTGGAACTCCAAATGCGCCGTAGGGTCGTTGAAGCATATCCCTCAGGCTCTCGTACTTCTTGCCCAGCTTCTGCGAATCCTCGGGGTCCATCTTCCTTTCCAGTTCATCAAGGTCGCCATCGGTCTCCTCGCGGATATGAGGCTCCAGATCAAGCCAGATGGCCTTGAGTGCTGACTCGAAGCTTTCCTCAGATGGGTCGTACTTGGCCATGTGGCGGAGTTTTGCATTGATCTGATTCCGTGATCAGTTTTTTATTCGCGGTGGTTGAATATGAAAGAAGAACCAAAGAACTTACACTGTCGTAATCATCAGACAACCGACGCTGTCTCTCTGAGCCTCCGGAAATGTGGTACTCCAAAGCTGGCATGAGGGCGAGGTTCTCGACAATCAGGTAGCGGGCGAGGGCCCAAACGAAGTCATCGGCGTTGCGTTCCTCGGGCTTGGTTTCTATGAGGGCGTGATATGCATCCATGATGCGAGCATGGTCGCGCTTGATGACTTCAGAGAGGGTGGGCATTTTGCTTAGTTTTGGCTTAGTGTCTGGGTATTTCGGTGAAATAATGTGCTTCGTCGTCGCGATGGTTGTTGTAGATGATGGCAGTGGTGGGGTTAAAGCGGTAGGCGATTGGCGTGACGTCAACCACTGTAATTTTGACAGCGACCCGCCGTTTATAAACACCACAACACTACGACAGGCAGTGGTGATGGCATTTCTTTGTGACTTTACCTTGAAAAGAAAACAGGCGCCGCATCATTAAATTTCTAGCGGCAGCTTCACAACTGGCTCTGTCGCAGGCGCCATAGACGGCAGCAAACTGACTGTCAGCAGTGATCCCTCGGTGGAGACGAGTCAACGGCAAAGCAGTGGTCATTGGCTCTCGAGGAAGCAGTCGGACTAGAATGACCCGATCACGCCCTTCCCCCCCCCTCATTGATGTCCGCCATCGTCTCAACAATGGAGCAGAAAGCACATCGTGATTCGGACACCATTCTTCGAGATGGTGCCCACTTTGGCTTCGCACGAACCCTATCGGTACCAGTCACTTCCCACCGAAACGTCAATAAGAGTTCTCAGGCTCGAGGGCACACGCGAGGGAAAGTTCTGCACTTCTTTGGAGTTCATCGACCTCGCCGACGACCCTTTCTTCTACGCTCTAAGTTATACCTGGGGAAACCCTCACGCCAACGGGGTGGACTTTACCGCGCATTTCAACTTGGTTTCCGGCGAGTACAGCAGCGACTCCAAAGTCGAGATTCTCTGTCAAGGGAAAAGCATCTACATACAAACAAATCTGGTGGATTTTCTTCACGAGCTTGAAGCCTCTCTCACACGAGCCGATAGTTTCATCAAGATCCACCAGAACCAGGAATTCCGGATCTGGATTGACGCTGTCTGTATCAACCAAGATGACCTTGAAGAGCGCGCTTCCCAAGTGAAAATGATGGGCGATGTCTACCGAAAGGCCGCCCACACAGTTGTCTGGCTCGGCCGTGGAGACGAGTATGCCAAAGACGCCGTCACCACCATTTCAAAAATTGCAGCATATCCCCGGGATGTCTTTGCCCAGAGCAAGATTACCCCCTTTCGTCGGCAGGACCCTGCCATATACGAAGCAAGCAATCTTTTATACACCAGCTGGATGGAATGGTGCAGCCTGGCCGCTTTCTTCAAAAGACAATGGTTTTCCCGCTTGTGGATTGTACAAGAGGTTATCCTCTCCCGCGAGCTCTCTCTGTTATGCGGTAGTCACAATATCTCCTGGGACAAGTTAGTGGCAGCAGCACGCACCGTCGAAGCTCGCTGCAAGGTGCTCGGATTCAGCCCCAGTACGCTCTTCATGCAAGCCCACGAGATTGCGGTAGCTCTAGAGCACAACACCATCCAGCTAGCCCGCTGGAGAGAGTTCTACTATGCCACCTCGGCATCGGAACCACACGCGAAAATCGACTTTGAGAATTTGATCTACGACACGTGGGTCTTTTCAGCAACCGACCCCCGCGATAAAGTCTACGGCATGTTTGGACTGATGAAGACGGCTCTCAAGTCAAAGATGACGGTGGATTACACCAGTCCCGTCGAGGTTGTCTATGCCATGACGACAAAGCACATGATTGAACATTACTCGTCGTTGCGAATTCTATCGTGCGTGCAGGATGCCTCTATCAGAAGGATCAAGCCATCTCCATCATGGATCCCCGACTTTTCGCTCCCGTATTTCAACATGATGTGCTCAAATGGCTTCTTTCATACTGCTGGGCGCCAACACACGATACCACAGATTCTTCCATCATCGTCTTGGGACCGCTTGAAGTTAAAGGGCCATCTATTTGACACCATCGTGGAAACAGGCAATGACAGAACGAGTCATGTCAACTCTTCCGTCTTGCTCGATCCATCTTGGTTTGAACTCTGCATGCTGCTCTCACAGCCGTATCAGCACACAGGCGAGCCACGAACAGAGGTTCTTTGGAGAACACTGTGCGCGAACCAGACTTCTGATTCTGTTGTTCCGGCCCTAGCCGACTTTGGGGCTCTTTTCAAGGAATTGCTGTCGGCGATGGTCATGGTCAGGGCAGAAATCGAGTCAGAAGCCCATGCTGAAGCGGAAGCCGAGCAAGAAGCTGGAAGCGGCATGGGACCGGCACCGGATTGCTGTACAGGTTTCATGGATTCACTGAACAGAGCCAGAGAGAAGTGGACCCTTGCCGAGTTCGATACCTTGGGTCGAGATGAGATACTGCAACACTTGTGTAAAAGACCGAGATTTCTGAGCTCTGATCGCCATGGCTGGTTGATGTATACGCTGGCAAAACTCCATATCCTAGCTCTGACTGAGGATAATCCGAGCACGCCAAGCTGGGAGGAGTTGGAGCAGTTTTATCACAATCCAACCTACGTCATGAGGAGAAAGAGGGACAATGAGATCGTCCTTGTTCGACAGGATGACGAGAGGTTCTCGGCTAGCTTTCAGAAACGATATGGGAAACGCAAGCTGTTTTTCACTGAAAAGGGATATCTGGGATTGGGCCCTGCGAGTGCCAAAGCCGGAGATGTCGTTGCAATCTTGCCTGGTGCCGAGGGACCTTTTATTCTGCGCCATGGCCATCCAGAGAGCGACGAAGAGGAGGAGAGGGTGATGAGTCTTGTGGGGCAGGCCTATGTTCATGGCATCATGAATGGCGAGGCTGTGGAGATGGAAGGCTTTGAGCTCCAAGATCTTGAACTGGCCTGACTGTTCGCTTAATTAGTTCGTTACAATGGGCGGACGTCGTTTGCCGGTCTCAAAGGGTAGATTTGGAGATGGTGGCAGCGTGCGGGGTAGGGTTGCCTAGTGCCCCCAGATGACCATCATCGAGGCTAATGGCTATTTAACAATTGCCGACAGCTCTGAGCTGAGAATGTAACGGATAAAGATGAACAGCGGTCGCCGGGAGGCTACATGGCATGCCTTTCGAGAATAAAAAGACATGGACCCCTTCTGCAGCTTGGATGAAGGCTGTACTTGCATATTACCCTTGACAAGCTTGATCTGTTTACCATCTTGCATTTTCCATCCAATATGACTTCACAGGCGGACTTTGGCCAGCGGACACCGGGTTCCGAGGTAGTCAAGGTGTTTGCAGATCAGATCAGGGGCAAGACCAGTATGTTCTTCCACATCTTCAGCAGAACCAACTAGCATGGAAACTCACTTTGACAACAAACAGTCTTGATCACGGGCGTCAGTCCCAAAGGCATTGGATCCTCCACCG
Source organism: Triangularia verruculosa (assembly GCA_033296885.1). Lineage (NCBI taxonomy): Eukaryota > Fungi > Ascomycota > Sordariomycetes > Sordariales > Podosporaceae > Triangularia > Triangularia verruculosa. Next base: position 86,232 of record MU864010.1, on the reverse strand, counting down.
CTCTCAACTTTGCATCGCAGTCTCCGGCCCTTCTCATCCTCGCATCCAGAACCCGAGCTCGCGTCGAAGAGGTGGCCTCACAAATCAAAGAAGCATACCCCTCTGTCAAGCTCGAAATCGTGCTCCTCGACCTCGGTTCCCAAAAGTCCACCCGTCAAGCCGCCGCCGAAGTCTCCCAGCTTACAGACAAGCTCGACATCCTGGTCAACAACGCTGGGATCTGCGTCGTCACTCGTCAGAAAACGGCAGAGGGCATCGAACAGCAATTCGGCACAAACCACATTGGCCCTTTCCTTTTTACCAACCTCCTTCTCCCTCTACTGCGCAATGCGGCCAAAGTCAACCCTCCCGGAGCAACCAGAATAATCAGTCTCACCAGCGCCGGTCACCGGCTTTCGCCCATCCGGTTCTCAGACTACAATTTCGAAGGCAAAGAGGTACCCCCCGAGGAAGACCACTTCAAACCGTTGGCCGGCGCGTTTGCAAAGTGCACCGAAGACGGTTATAACGGGATTGTGACGTATGCGCAAAGCAAGACAGCCAATATCTTGTTTACTCTGCAGCTACAAAAGTACTTGCCGCAGCAGGGGATCACTGCCTACACGCTGCATCCTGGCAGTATGTTTTTGGTTCGGTCATAAGAAATTTAGTGATGAGACTAACATGCCCTGATTGACAGGTATCCTGACAGACCTCAGCAGAGACCAAGACGAGGAGCTGGCTGCCCAGTTCTTCAAAGTTGCACCCTATTGGAAAAGCATTGATGAAGGCTCGTCCACCACACTGGTTGCCGCTTTGGATCCAGCTCTGAACGGTACGTTTACCGCGTTTTCTTTGATCAATGTCGAGACGTAGACGGCTAATGTACAACAACCAGATACCAAAGGTTTGTATCTGGTAGACTGCCAGTTCACAGAACCATATCACCACGCCAACGACCCTGTCGCCGCAGACAGGTTGTGGAAGCTGAGCGAGGAGTTGGTTGGGGAGAAGTTTGCTCTGGCGGCTTGATATCTTCTCACACTAGTACAAGCTATGATTCCAGCTCAATGATACGAATTACTGAATCAAGCACTTTGGGTCACTGGGTAGTACCCTTGTAACCGCTATCGAGACACAGCCCCAATTTTGATATCCCAAAGGTCATTCGTGCAGTCGTGGCATCGAGCGGGTCGATTGTGATTGGAATTTCCAACCATTATGCAGCTCTCATGCAGGCAAAGACTGGTCAGCCAGCAAGCAAGCAAGGTTGGGGGGAGTTTGTGGTGGGGTTGACTTTGGATGGGCACATGATTGGCTGACGGCTTGTCAATTATTGGGCGAAAGCATCGCCCTGGGAGCTCGTCATGAGAGGACGCGTGACGATGCTCAAAGTATGGGTTGGAAGGGCATAGCCACAGGTCTGGTGTGTATATAAGATCCTGATAACCGAACAACTATCACTTTCTTTGTCTCAAACGCCTTGAAGAGATGCGACGATCTGGTCCCCTTTCCAGAAATAGTTTGACTCAGGAATCTTGACCCAACAGCACGGAACCGCATCCGGATCGGTTGTCTCGGGTAGGACCACAGGTAGGCAGACTGTCTTACTCAGCTTTTCCAATTAAACCATTTTCTTTTCTGCTTTTTTCAGTTGGTGGAGTGGACGAGCTTTTCTTTGTCTCGGTTACTTTTACCTCCTGCACCATCCACGACAAAAAGGATTTTTGTGGGCTTCTGTGTCCAGACTGTGATAGCTCCGTTTGGGAAAGAAAAGAGCAGGTAGCAAACGGACAGAGAGAGGTGGGGCTGCGTACCACGATCTTTGATGAAGTTTGCTTTTTTTCGCTCAGCTTTGGAATTGTTGGGGCACCTACGGGAGAATAAATCATATCTCTCATCTCACTTTGCACTTTTACGCGTTTCACCTCTCAGACAAAAGCTCGACACAGCGCCAAATTTCCAAAACCATGCTGTTCTTTAACAGATCCCACCTTTTTCATCATCACCACCACCTGTCTTCACCAGAACGGGACATGGAGATGTCTGATTTTCAACATCACACGCGTCACTCTGGCAAATCATGCTCGGCCAGCAGCAGCAGCAGCAGTGGATACGATTATGACGACAGCATCGACGCCATCACACCCTGTCCCCTGCTCGAGACAATAGCCAGCAATCAGACACAAAACTCCCATCCCCGTGACCTCCACCTACAAACACAAAGCAAAAAGTTCGGTGCCGGGGGTCTCAGTCGAAACTCGAGCCAGAAAAGGCCAGCATCGAGGTGCGAGTCCTGGAGAAGCACCCAGCCTCGGCCATTTCAGGGCTATGTCGGTGACAACAATGAGGATGACGAAGAGCTGGACACGGAGATCCTTTGGAAACAGATGCTGGCGGTGCAGGACAGATTCGGGTGTTACAACTCGGCAAGAATGAGGGCTGCCCTGGAGGGCGGCGACAACTCGATCCGTGAGTACTCCTGGCTGTTGTGGAGAAAACCCGGCTGACAGGTGAGTCTGCAGCGTCAAGAATCTGTCTAGACCTGATCAACGACAGTATAGGTGAGATGCCGGAGGATGTGAGGCAGAGGATCGAGTTATTTCTCGAAAGAGAGGGAAGCGGAGCGATGATGAGAAAAGGAAAGTGGAGGAGATTCTGGCACCGGGTTATTTATGTTTAATCTCATTCAGACCAGCCATGGCCCGATAGATACAAGTACCCAACAACACCATAATGCCTGAATCATTTTTACCCTCAAGCAGCCGTCTCCAAACTAGACTTGCTCCTCCTCCTCCTCGCTCCACCCACCGACTTCACCGCAACCTCGTAGTTCTCCCCCCCATGACCGACGGCATGAATAACCACCTCGTCCCCAAACGGCCACCCAGAACCCTTCCCCCACTTCCTCTCGTCAAGCTCACTCTCCTCATCCCCCGTCTCCCGCTCGTCATACTGCGCAAACATGCCCCTGTCCCTCTCCCCGCGCAGCAACTGCTTCGCCTTCTGAAAAGCCTCCCTCCTCGGGGCACAACAGCCCGCCACCTCGGTCTTCTGAAAAGCATTGCTGTTCTTATCCCCCTTCGCCTGCTTGAAATCCCACCGTGTCTGCAAAATGTAGTGCAAATCATCATGCCCAGAACAGGTATCCGTCTCGTGCTGCGGGATATCTTGCCCCTCGGCGTGGGAGTGATGGGGCAGCTTGTCCTCGTTCGGCCTGGCCACGATTCCCACGAGAAACTCCTGCCCGGAGGGGGACAGGGCGTACACCTGAATGTTCTCCCCGTAGGGCCATTCTTGACAGGGGTGGAGGCTTGGCTGGGCAACAAACTTGGAAAAGTCGGACGGCGAGTAGCTGAGCGATTCTTGCAGCGCAACCCGGGCCCAAGCTTTGGCAGACTCCATGTCAGTATGGGTTCCGAGAATGTAGGGATGGCGGGTGGCACCCGAGGTCGATGGATTGTGGTCAATGATGGTCAGTGTTGTGTGGTACAGGTTTTCTGGCGCATCTTGTACCGTCTCTGGAGAAGGACCCATTGCCATTGAAATTGGTTCTGGTGATGGTGGTATTGGCGAAACGCCAGGTGCCGGTTGCTACGTGGTCTGAACAGCCATATAATAACACACGAGTCCATGAGAGTTGCTCTTAACAGACCCAAAGGATCACCAGTTTCTGATGTAATCGGTGTGGTCTGGGCCTTTCTGTGGTTGGGGCATGTAGAATGCGAATTGGCTGATGACGCCAGTATTGCAGAACCCACATGTCCGTGCTATCTGACAACTCCTTGGAATGGGGAACACTGCCACAAAGGTCCAGCGGTCTTGGTTTGTCAGTTTCACCGTGGCCCAAGTTGATCAACAAATTGATTTATATGCCACAAACAGAATCTATGACCTGTATCGCCTAAGAATCTCGAGTAAAATAACCCAATAGGTCTGCTGCTAATCATGAACCGCCAGGAAACAAACACCATAGGTATGTGGCCAGAGAACCGTTCAAACGACAAAGAAGACTCCAGGAACCCTTGTCCAGTTCAAGCTACAAATGCACAGAGGGGCGGTCCCAACGAGACAGGAGCAGTAGAAAGCAGTGGACTACAAGCTTGCTCAAGCAGCAGACTCCTTGTGCTCTCCAGTGGCGCCCATCTTCTCTTCCGACGACAGCATCTCGTTGCGCTCCTGCCTGAGAACAAGGTTGCGAGTGTTCTTGGTCTTCCAGGCAGGAGTACCGACGTACTTGATGGCTGTTGAACGCGCATGACGGTTAGCAGGGGCTGCAAAAACGAACAAGACTGATCACTTACCACCAGGCTTGGAATCATCAAACATCTCCTCAATCTCCTCCAAGGGCTTGTTGGCCGTTTCAGGAAACATGAAAAACACATGCAGGAACATGGCCGCGCAAAAGGTCGCAAAGAGAACGTAGACCCTCCAGGTGATGTTGGCAAAAGCGGGGGGAACAAAGTAGGCGAGGGCAAAGTTGAAGGCCCAGTTGGATGATGTGCACAAGGCGACCGCCTTGCCACGGAGACGAAGAGGAAACAGCTCGGGAGGGTAGGTCCATGAGACGGGACCCCAGGTGGGTGCAAACGAAGCGACAAACAGGTAAGTCGCAGCGATGATGGCTTTGGCAGGGGGTCCCTCCACAGCCATAGACTCAGCCGTCGAAGTGAACTCTCCGGGGTAGGGTGCCCGGCCGTACACGGCAAAAAGGCCCGCGTTGACGCACAGCCAGAGACACATCAGGAACGCGCCGACAAGGAGTGTTGGACGACGGCCCCAGCGGTCCATCCAGAGGAGGGCGGGAACTGTCATCACGACATTGATGACAAACTGGATGCCACTTGGAAGGAGAACGGCATTGGTACCGGGCTCAGCCAGGCCTGCCATGGTGAACACGTACGTAATATAGTACATCTGCGGCGAAGAGGAACAACAGTCAGTCAACCAGTTCCACACACTTCTTCTTGCCTCATCTTCTGTCCAAGACTTACCATGACATTCATTCCCGTCAGCTGTGACCAGATCTGGGTGAAGATGCCGACAGTGGTCCGGTTGAGCATTTTGGGAGTGAACAGCTCAAAGTAGCTGACATCAGCATTGGCGCGCTCAAATTCCACCACCTCGCGAATCTCCGAAAGCTCCCGTATCACCCAAGGAGAGTTGGGGTCTCCCTTTCCGTGGATCAATGTCAAGACTTCCACGGCCTCGTCCCAGCGATCCTTCTTGGCGAGCCAACGAGGGGACTCTGGAAGGATAACCAAGCCCAGGAACAAGAGAACGGCAGGGATGGCTTGAAGACCCCAAGGCAGGCGGAAGGCTGCGGTGCCGGGGATGAAGGAGCTGCCGTAGCAGATGAAGAACATGATGAGGATTCCCCAGGTGATAGCCCACTGCTGGAAACCAATGAGACGGCCGCGCTTGGAAGGAGGAGAGATTTCGGAAATGTAGACGGGGACCTGGGCAGAGCATATTCCGACCGAGAACCCGTTGATGATGCGACCAATGGCCAGCATTGGGATGTTGACAGAAGCACAGACAACCACGGAGCCAACAATCCTGACCGATGCGTATTAGCCAGAAACTCAACGACGGCATGGACCGAGATGGTTTGCGACCTACCAGATAATAGCGCCAAGCTGAATCGAAGTCTTGCGACCGAAATGATCTGACACAATGCCAGAGATAAGAGCACCGAGCCATGAGCCACCAGGCATGGCAGCTGTGATGCCGCCCTGAACATCGTCTGTAGGGCCAAGACAGAGACCCTTAGCATCAAAGCCCCTTTGGTTGAACTGGCAGAGGTAGGGCTGTGTCGAGATGATAGCAGACATGGAGGAAATGTCAAAGCCGAACAAGGCGCCGCCTATGTGTTTCCATGGTTAGCCCACCATATACCAAGGAGTAATTTCGGTCAAGACGTACCAATCACCGCCACGGCGGCGATGAAGTATATATTGCCGACCTTCCACATCTTGTCTTCAGATGCAGAAGGATGAAGAGAGTGAGAAGAGTAGTTGTTAGGTCCGGGACGTAGTAAGGTACGGCTTCTAGGGTTGTTAAGCACTTTAGGGAAGAAGTAAAGTCGTGTAGGTGGTGTAGGTGATGGAGATTTCCTGAGGTCAGAGACCAAGGGCTAGGTATAGAGAGGGAGAGGAGAAATGGCGGGGTATGGGTGCTGGAGCAAACTGGGATGGGAAACAACTGGGGGCCATTTGACGCGTGACGCGTAGGTGTGGGGGGGACTGGTAGGTAGTGAAGAGAAAGTGCTCCTTCCTTCTCGTGACTGACAAAGTGCCCACTTATTGAGAGCAAGCAAAGCCGGAGGAGCTCGTGACGGGGAGTGATGATGTTTTGAAGTGCTCCAGGCCGGTGGTCACTTGGTCAGGATGAAGCTCAGACAGTGGCTGGCCGCTAATAAACACCATGATCCGGGGAGCTAGCAGGCCGAAAAGAAGAGATGGTCATGGGGCAGTTTATGAAGACGTCACTTCACGTATTCGGGGCCAGCTTTTCTTTCGGCCGGTCTCTTGAGTTCATTTCCCCGAGAGTGCGAGCCCACTCTATGGCAAAGTCAGGCGGTGAAGACGGAGAACGAGGCTCAGTGCTCTGAGGTCCATGCCGTGTAAGTGAGATGCCCCATTCCGGCAGGAAACAGTGAGTGAATTGCGTGTAATTTGATTGGCTTGCACCGCAAGGCCGGCATCTTTGTCCAGGTCACTCAGTCTCCTGCTGTGTGGTATATGCCAATGGTTGGTTCTGAATCACCACTGATGTCTCACTCGGCCGAATACCGCGGCGGCTCTTCTTTAAACTCTATCCGACGGGCTGGAAATAAAGAGATGCTCCCCCACGTCTTCCCCGCAGAATTTACAATGTCCGTAGCGTCAAGAGAAGCAGGATCGAGATCCAGGGTCCAGACTGGAAGCTGCTCATGACTTGGACGCCTCAATGTCGGTGTAAGCATCAGCCATGCTCGCGGTGCACAAGAGGGTGATACCAGCGTGCCTCAACATGAACAGGGTTCCGGGCGTCCATTATTAGACCCTTCTGTATTCTTTGATGTCTATGGCTGCAAAGTAAGGCATCGTCAGTATAGGGAGCAGAGATATTGTTCCCGGATGCGGCAAACTACAAAACACATGCATGCATGTTTGACAGCTTCCCCCAAAACCAAGCTTGAGCTATGACATCACAGAGCAAACGGCGGGATTGTTGACAGGGAGGGACGGCCCGGAGCTTTGCTTAAGGTTTGCTTTTTCGCACTGGCTACCAGCCCAGGTGGATTTACTATGGCGCCAAATGTCTCTTTTTTATGGTACTGCTCGGATAAGGGTCTGGAGGTTCGAGATCACCGACGGGCCCTCAGCAATCACCCCCATGATGCAGAGCCGAAGAAAGCCGTCCTCTCTTGTCAGGAGGGCCTTTCCAGTCAAGTCGGTGATTCTTTTGCGTCCGATGTCATCTGATGCTATGAGAGCAATCCATCTTTCTTCTCGACTGTTGGCCAAGCAAATCACGAATAATGATAGAGGCCTGTGTCACCAATCCAAGTCTCAGAATTGAGCGATAAGTGGTAGAGCCACATGGTCCGCGGATTGTCCGTCATCTAAAGAAGCTTTGTTCAAAACGTGATACAGATAAGGCTTTGTTATCACCTTGTTCCACTCCATCCGGAGTTGGAGAGGCAGAGAGTAGCCACTGTCACATTGCACAGATGTTTCGTATTGGAGATGATGAGGGTGTAAACCGCAGCTCTCAAGAAAGACATGCAATTATGCATGCCCATTCAGGGGTTCAAGGGGCAGCTTCCAAGAACCCTAACCCTTCTTGAAGTGACGCTGCCAGGAGCAACCAAGTGCCAAGCAGTTGTAAGAACCCTGCTGGCCGCGTGAACGAAAGTCACCTGCTTTCGCAATTCACAACGCGTTTGGTCAGAGCTTGGCGCCAGGCTCCCAACACGCACCTGGAATGCCCCCCTTTTCTGGCAGAGCTGTCTTTGCGCGCGCATCGTTGTTTTGGTTACCGCGAATATATCGAGTTGAATACTATTCCACAAACACCACTCTCACCAAGATGTCTTCCTCAAAATCATCCTCCAAGCGGCCAGCCGACAATCGATCCATATCTCCACCTCCCCTGAAGCGCAAAGCCCAAACTGCCATCTCGAGTATGCCCTGTCTTTAGACCTTGCTCCTTGACCCCGCTCCGAGGTCCAATCCCATATGCCCAGTGCTAACGATTCACTTCGTCAGAGAGCGCCGTAGCCAATTTCTTCACGCCCGCCTCTCAAAAACCCAAAGAGCCCACCGTCTGGTCCGAACGAAGTCCCGACGACAAATCCCCCGCGACCTTGCTTGTTGCCAAGTACGAGGAGGCCGCGCCTGACGCGCCAACTGTCAAGAGGAGAAAGATCGCCGCCTTTGACCTTGACTCAACCCTGATCGCGACAGCATCGGGCAAAAAGCACGCCGACGATCCTGCCGACTGGAAATGGTGGCACAGTTCCGTCCCCGCCCGCCTCCGAAAGCTGTACGGTGAAGAAGGCTACCAGGTCGTCATCTTCACCAACCAGGGCGGCCTGACCCTCCATCCTGACCCCAAGGCAAAAGCCCCGACCAAATCAATAAAGAACCGGGTCGCAAACTTCAAGACGAAATGCAATGCTGTACTGGGGCAGCTGGGGATACCCATCACCCTCTATGCTGCTACTGGCAAGGATATATTCCGAAAGCCTCGGCCAGGGATGTGGGAGGAGCTCAAAAAAGACTACAGCCTCCTGGAGGAGGACGTGGATCGGGAGAACAGCATCTTTGTGGGTGACGCGGGTGGTAGAACGGCCGAGTTGAAAGGGCAGGCCAAGGATTTCAGCTGCTCTGACCGGAATCTGGCGAGCAACATCGGTATCAAGTATCTTACGCCAGAAGAGTACTTTTTGGGTGAGCAACCGAGGGGATTCAAAAGGGAGTTTGACTTGGGGCATTTTCCATTACCTGAAGAGCAGGAATCTGTGCCAACATTTGAGAAAAAGCACGAAAAAGAGGTGGTACTGTTTGTTGGCCCTCCCGGCGCAGGCAAGAGTACGTTTTTCTGGCAGGAACTCAAGCCGCTGGGTTATGAAAGGGTCAACCAGGACTTGCTGAAGAGCAAGGACAAGTGTTTCAAGGCTGCCGCTGAGTGGTTGAAGGATGGGGAGTCTGTTGCTGTCGGTATGTTTCTCCGCACTATTTTGGGCACATCATTCTAACATGAAGATAGACAATACAAATGCGGACCCCGACACACGCGCCCAGTGGGTTGACCTGGCCAAGAAGCACAAGGCACCGATTCGATGCGTGTGGTTCAAAACGCCCCTCCATCTATGCGAGCACAACAGCGCCGTCCGGGCACTCAACAAAAGCCTGAACCCCGAAGACAGACAGCTACTCCCTCAGCTGGCGTTCAATGGGTTCAAGTCGCGATTCAAAGAGCCAAAAGACAAGGAAGGATTCGACGAGATCATCGATGTGGAGTTCAAGTTCAAAGGTTCCAAGGAAGAATACGCCATTTGGGGGAAATACTGGGTATAATCGGAGCGAGTGCGCGCACGATTCCCAAGATGTTGTTTGGATATGACATTCGCCTCTACTATCCCGCCCTCTGAAGCATGGGCCGAGGTTTATTATTATCCCTCTTGGCGCGCAATAGTCCCAGAGACCTTGAGCATATCCATCGAAATTTCCCACCCAAGCGCCCATTTTGATGCAGTCCAGCCCTAAACCCAATGCTATGCATAACCCGTATATCAAAAGACCAAGCGAATCTCAGCCAGAAAAAAAGGAAAACCGCGTGCCAACTCATTTCCCTGCTCTTTTCCTAGCCCTCTTGGAAGGCCTGCTAACGGCACTGTTGGTACCACCAGTCCGACTTCCTGCCAGCCGAACCAGTTCCTCGCGCACATCTCCGTTGTTAACAGAGAGCTGTCTCTTGAGGCTCGAGCCCTTGGGTCTCGGCAACTTGCCTGTTCCTGTCCCATTCGAGGCTCTCTTAGCCCCATCACGATGGAGGATTTGATGGATTCTGGTTTTTGCTGCAGACGCTGCCAATCTCTCTGTCGGTGGGCCGGGAAGGACCGGGAACATCTGGCTATTCGTAGCCGGATATTGCGGCTGGTGTGTGCTGGTAAATCGAGCTGATCTACCATGGGCCGGGGCGGTAGAGACTTGCGCGGCGGGGCGGGCTGCCGTCGCTGGTCTGTACCCAGCATGTGATGTTGTCGACAATACCGGCGATGGTCTTGTGTGAAAGCGGTCCTGGACGGGTTGCTTTATGCGATGAGAGACTGCTGGCATGGGAATTGGCTGCAACTGGGATTGGTCCTGCCATGAAGGGCGCGAAAGGGGCTCTACGTAAACGGTGTGTCTCTGATTAAACCTCTCGAGAGCCGCTACGGCTTTCGCACTCATCGATTTCATGCTCGGTTTCGGGGGTGGGCATTGCCAGGGAAAACATAACGCCGCAGATCGTTGGTCGCTCTGTAGTACTTGCTGAAAGACCTGAGTGGCTCGCTGGGACTGTCTGATGTTTGGTTGGTTTGGACCGGTGAAGCGCGCTTCGTGTCGCGCTTCGTGGCGGAAGTGGTCCTGGATCGGCATTCTCTTTGGGCAGGTGCGCTGTTGAGGGGATATGGACTGGCCAGGCTGTTCAGACCTGCCAAGACAGGTTTTTATCGACACAGGAGCAGACTTGGCTTTGTCCAGTGAATGGGAAGCCTCAATTCACAGACCAAGTTGAAGTGGGGGGGCTGTTTTCTGGACGACCTCATCAGCGATACGGTTGGATGGAAAAGAACGACTTGTTCGCGTACCTTTGCTGTTGGCTTACTTGTCAGCCATATAGGTGACCAGCTCTTTTCTGGACTCACTGGTACGGCAATGAAGCCTCACAATACGCCATTATTGGTGGTGAGTACATGCTGTAGTCGGTATTGTTTGGTTGGCGTCAGCTCTAGGCAGCCGGTAAGGTATTGTTGGAGGTAGGCAGGTGGCCTGAGAATGGGGGAGCTTTTGGATGGTCAAGGCCTCCATGACGGCAAGGACGATGGTGGCTCCTTTCCTACCAAGCAGCATGAGCCTTCAAAAAGTTTGACTTGGAGGCGAATGGGGTCTTCCCCTTCTTCACGTAAGTGGAGTGAGCGTGGTTTCAGTCCATGTCGGGACCCGGATTGTCAAGCACGTGCCGCCCGGTGGCCTTGAAGATGGGACGTTGTACAGCTGACTTGTCATGGCGGGCGAGCACATTGCACTCCCGAAAAAGCATGAACCCGACCTGAACGAAAGGTCTGATCAGGTGCCGAACGGGATCGGGAGCTGAGCTCGGGCCGGGAGCATGGTACCAGAGTTCGGATGGACGGTGATCGGAGACTGGAGCCGGGCGGGGCGTCTATCAAAGTCGGTTGTGTGTGTGATATCCGCCCCGGGGCCGGACAATGGTCGGAAACCTTCAATAGGTTATATTGAGGTCGACTCCCTAGTTCCCGGTGCACATCGACAAACAATGTCTCGGGCCGGCCGGCCTAGGCGAGTGCAGTTGAACTACCTATTCATGACAGATACGAGTGGACATGGAGGGGATTGCTGAGGGAATCGATCACACATCTCGCCCATTGTATCACCATCACAGCCATGGAAGGTCAGGTAATCATGTGCTTGGAGACGATAGACACCGGACGTCGCCGCCTTGCGGTGTGCCGTGTTGATGGTCATCTGCAATGTCATCTCGATATGGCTCGCAAGATGCAGCCGTTATCACCCTCTTTCTGGATCCCAGTCCCAGCACGGCGGGATTTCCAATGGCACACACCCCAGACTTCGATAAGCGAGAGCTGTGACGTGGACATGCGGTTTGTCTTGCTTTGTTGGATATCTCTGGTGTGGCATTGCAGCTTCCCACAGGCTCCCACACCTCATTTATCTCGCAGAATCTCACAGGCACCGCAGATAAAGTTCAAGCAGGACCCCGGACATGTGCTCCGGATTCGGGATCGTCGGCCGGGCGTGCCAGCTTGGCTTGTAGGTTGTTGGGCCCATGGGCCATGTGATGCTCTCTGATTTTCCGTCTTCCCCAGATCTCGAACACGATGAACTGGGGAAATGAGCTGGGATCCCTCTCAAAGGGAATCCGTCATGATCTCGTGCATGTGGGAGAGGCAGGAGAGGTCGGAAGGCTCCATCGCACGAGCCCCAATGCGGGAAGTGGCTCGACCCCTGGTGGCTCGGCAGTTGCGGGGTATTGGTCCCTTGAAGGCTTCTAGAAACGGAAGGTGGAATTTGCCGTCGCCGACCAACTGACAACCTGAATTTTTCATGTTCCTCGGGCTCTTCCCAGCAATTTGTCCCCAATAGATATTACGAGGGATTTAATGGAACCGTGACGGGTGACAGGCTCGGTGGTGTCGCCCGCGGGTGGCCACTTTTTGCGCTGAGTTCTCGACAAGAGAGATGGACCGACGAAGCGCCCGATTGAGAAGGTGGCAGCGACGTCAGGTTGCAGCAGGGCCGCTGCGCGTGTTTCTTGGCTTCGGTTTTCGTTGACCGATCCAAGCCCTCACTGGCCCTGTAAGCCTGCAGCATCTCAACGGCTGCCGGCCATTGGCCAATTCCCTTCTCTCTCATAGGATTCCCCAACAAGCACATCTCCACACGTGCCTACCTCCCTTGTATGGAAAACTCGACCGACACTTGTCTGGCCAACGTCGAGATCCGCCACGGCCTTCCATGTTCCATCGCTGCGGTTCCAGTCCCACAGCGTCTTGGTGTCTGGGCGAACCCGCCGGGAGTAACACCAAAACTCTAACTTGTTCCTTCCCTTAACACATGCCACCGCTCGCCTGTGTCTGCTTGTGGTTCGTCGGTTCCCGGTTCCCAGCGTCGCCTCTTTCGCTTCGGCTTCTTCCTGGTTCCTGGCAGCTCTCGATCCTGAACCTGGTTTCCATGGAGAGACGGGGTCACCGGGCATGCACCCCCCGCCTTATCGGCTTATCTAGGGTTACGCTTTTTTTGCAGGCTCACAAGCCGGCCGGCCATTTAAAGTTCTACCGTCGCCCCTCGGCGCCTGCCCCTCTGGACTTGGTTGACCAGGCCAGTGTCTGAACTCCAGGTTTGGTTCCTCGCTTCCAGTGCTCGCCGCTCCACGAACCGCATCGCTGGTACCGGACGTCGAAACAGAGCTCGAGCTTGTTGTCTTCCTGTCTTGCTGCCATGGCCACCAACGACGGCATCGAGCCCAGTGCTCCTGCCTACACGGCCCATCCTGCTGGCCTCCAGCAGCAGCCCAGCACCAGCACCGACACCGGCTACCCAGACGAAAAGAACGCCTCGGCTCCCGTTGATCAGTATGCTGTCGACCCCGAGAAGCAGAGCACCCACGTGGGCTCTCTACGCGCCGACTCCGACAGGACGGGCCGGAAACCCATGCCCTTCCTTGCGGCATTCTTGCTGAGGCATTGGAAGACGCTTCTCGGGGCAGCTGGCTTTCTTGTCTTCACCGCGTTAGTAACCAGAGCAGAGCCTTCTTCATGAATCGGGGACACCCAAAAGCTGATGTGTAATGTCCGCAGGTGGTGGATTTATGGTCTCATCGAGTACCGCCATACCGAAGGCAAGGGATGGTTGATTCCCACCCTGGTTTACATCGCCCTCTGTCTCCGCGTCTTCTTCAACTTTGTCCCGTCGTCTCTCGTGATGCGCCCTGTGCGCACCGTCTGGAAGCACACGGCTGTCCAGGTGTATGACCGGATACCCAACCACCTTCACCATCCCCTTGCTGCCCTGGTTGCCATCGCTGTCTTCCTGATTGGCACCTTCGTGCCCGAGGAGACGGGTGACAACACCCGTGCCAACCGCGCCGTCTCCATCTTTGGCCTCATCGTTATGCTTGCGGTCATGACAGTAACCTCGCAAAACTGGAAGATCATTCCCTGGCGTACCGTCATTGGCGGCATGCTGTCCCAATACATCATCGCCATTTTCGTGCTCCGCACCAAGGCCGGCTATGACATCTTCAAGTTCATCTCGGATATGGCGCGTGCTCTGCTCGGCTTCGCAAAGGATGGCTTGATCTTCCTGACGGATGAGGATCTTGCCAACAGCCCCTGGTTCTTGACCGGCGTCATTCCCGCCATCATCTTCTTCATTGCTCTCGTCCAGATGTTGTACCACGTCGGATTCCTCGCTTGGTTCATTCAAAAGTTTGCCGTTTTCTTCTTCTGGAGCTTGAGGGTGTCTGGCGCCGAAGCCATTGTCGCCTCTGCTACCCCCTTCATCGGGCAGGGCGAATCGGCCGTCTTGATTCGTCCCTTCATGGACCATCTCACCAAGGCCGAGATCCACCAGATCATGACCTGCGGTTTCGCCACCATTGCCGGTTCCGTCTTGGTGGCCTACATCGGCATGGGTCTCAACCCCCAGGCTCTGGTATCTTCTTGCATCATGTCCATCCCCGCCACCCTCGCCATTTCCAAGATGCGCTGGCCCGAGACGGAGGAGCCCATCACCATGGGCAAGGTCGAAGTTCCCAAGAATGAGGAGGATGAGCAGACGGTGAACGCTCTTCACGCCTTCACCAACGGCTCGTGGCTCGGTCTCAAGATTGGCGCCACCATTGTGGCCTGCCTCTTGACCACGATTGCCTTCGTCGCCCTTGTCAACGGTCTTCTCGGATGGTGGGGCGGTTACTGGGGCCTCAATGATCCCAATATGCGTCTGTCCATCCAGCTTATTCTCTCTCGCCTCCTTTACCCCGTCGCGTGGCTGTTGGGAGTTCCCAAGCAGGATTGTCTGCGGGTGGCTGAGCTCATCGGCACCAAGGTGGTCATCAATGAGTTCAAGGCTTTCGCCGATCTCGTGGACCCCAAACTGGAGTTCGTCAAGATGCTGCCCCGTTCCAAGCTCATTGCCACCTACGCCTGCTGCGTAAGTTACCCCGGACCCTTTCGGAAACGTGCTGAACTTGACACTGACACTCTGAACAGGGTTTCGGAAACATTGGCTCCCTCGGTATTCAGATTGGCGTTCTGTCGACCATCTCGCCCAGGCGTTCCGGTGATGTCGTCAAGGTGTCCGTCTCGGCTTTCCTCTGCGGTGTGTTATGCACCTTGACCTCGGCCAGCATTGCTGGCATGCTTTTCAATGATGGCATGACTGTGATGTCTTGAAAATACAATTATGGTATTGATGTCGTTCTGAGGCGTGGGAGGAGCCTTGACTCCAATGTGTGACTTTCCAATCGTTTTAAGATACCCCGGGTCGGTTGGCTGCAATATAGTATTCCGGTTTAATATGTAAAACAACCATGAAAGAACTTGCTCCAAGAGATGTGTAGAATGGCCATAATGTCTAGACGGACAAATGACTGGAGCCGGCATGACCGGAGCCCCTCTCCACAGTCTCGCGAAACAGGAGCAAGTGCCGGATAGAGCGGAACGCGCACACACGAAGCTTCGCGACGCGACAGGCCCTTTATTTAACTTAAGAGTAAGCGAGAGGTGGAAGACTGGGACTACAGATGAGAGCCAACTGGCATCTTGTTTTTGTGTGGTATTGGTCGTTGTACAGCGAACAATGCTGGAACTCCTGAAGTAAACAAACACCCCGGCTGGATTTACAAATAGAGGCCACGCCACGTAATTTTATACAAGAACAACATGATGGCGAATTTCGTCGGCGGAAATGGAGCTTCTAGGATCCCAATGTTGGCCACTTGTGAGCGTATGGACAAAGACGGCCCCCACGACCTCGAATCTACCATCTCCCCGGGCAGAGAGATGATGCTCTTCTTCTTCTGGGGAGGGCACCTTTCGGAGAGCCATGGGGGTAGGGATCCCTCTGCTGAGGAATATGCTGTCACCTTCCGCCAGGCCGAGCGGCCCGCTCCCGACGAGCTTGTCACTGTACGCGTCTGCCACGCTCATGAGGAAGAGGTTCCTGCCGTCTAGGGCGAGCTGGTTGGTGGTTTTGATAAAGTACCTCCAGGCCTTTTTGTTCCTTCTGAGAAGGGCGATGATTCGTGTCATTTTGGAGAGGACCGAGTCCCAGAGCGGTTGTGTGTTTTCGAGGACGGGGGAGGAGGGACTGGAATTGCGGTCGCAGGTTAAGATATCCTGCAAGGTGTGGTATATTTCTAGATCCGAGGGGTGGGAGGATTTGTCGAGAATCTCGAGGAGCTGGCAGAAGCCTTGGAAATCGTCTCGACGGTCTGGGAAGTCTTCTGAGATTTGCCAGTACTCGGGTCTGCTGTTGTTGAGGGACCGAACCAGGCCCTCCAGCACGGCAAACTGGCGGGTTCTCCACGTCTCTTTGATATCAGAGCGGTTGGATCGAAAGAGGTCTTTGTATACCATCAAGTGCCAGTAGTGCAGGGTATGAAGATTTGCGGCAAGCGCAAAATGCAAAGTGCTCCCTTGTAATCCATATGTGGATGCGAAAGGCTGTGACGCCCAGCTCACTATACCTCTGATATTTCCTGCCAAAAGGAGGCCGGAGGGCTCCAATAGTTGAAAATCGCAGCCAGGTGTAATGTCGAATGTGTTATCGAGGCGGTATCGCGAGGTCAGCCAGGCACTGGGGCGGGGAGTGCTCCAATCCGGAACCCACGAGATGCTCTCTCCATCTTCTGGATCATGGCCTCGCATGTTTCCACCACCGTCCATGAGCAGAATTAACGCCTCGGGTCGCCATGCGAGGAGGTCCTTCAACAGGGTAAGGTACGTTGTGGTCTTTGAAAGCGAATATTTAGGCGGCGTGGTTGACGCACCAGACGCCTGAACGATGCCGATGATTGAAAAGGCTTTGTCATGAGGCTGTGTGCTAACGCGCTCCCGTAGGGCTGCTCGAATGCCATCCAGAACTTCAGCAGCTTGGAGGCTTTCTGTTCCCGTTGCCGAATCACGGAGCCATGTTTGACCCTGCCCAAAGCCAATGCTGTACCAAAGAAGGTACAGCTTCCTGACCCGCATGCCCAAGATCACTGACACAATAAGCCAGACAAGAAGGATCGGCGGCCCGATTCGAAAGCTGTACACACCGTCAAACTGCAGAAGCGACCTCACAAGAAAGGCCCAGATCCCCATCGCAAAGAGTAAACCAAGTGCGGTAACGGTCCAGTGAAACAGACGGAAGATGAAGGGCGAGTCTCCATACCGATCCCAATATGCAATGATATCGTCCCTCAGTGATGAGTGGTTGTTCCCTGAAACATGCACTCGCTTTCTTGTAGACCTGTCGGGTCCATGGGAGGGCCGTGGCAGCCCGAGCCAGAGATCGATCATGGACTGCCAGTGGGCCAGAACAGCCGGACTGACGGGGTAGGTGGCTGCCCTTTCCCTCTGTTCAGCCGCAGTCCTGAAGGTTCCCATACTGTTCTGCGCCATGAGACTCACTGCGCTAATCAGCTCTTCCCAAGAGATTTCCTGTGTGCCGCAGAGGACAACCAACTGGCGGGCCAGGATCAGCTCTTGGAATGTCCATGAACGATGTATCCATTCGCGATCCAACACCTCGTCCAGATGGACATTTCGACGAGTTGGCTCACGGTGCTTTAGCCGAACTACAAAAGTGTCAATCATCAATCAGCATAGGCACGTGGTCAACAACAACAACTCACATCTCATGGCGCCCCACACTGCTTCCCTGTATCTTGCAGACTCAATCTTTGCGGTTGCCGCGTCAGGAGCCGTGCAGATACGCAGCGGCAGCTGCCTGCCGAACCTTGCTATCTGGACGAGATATTCCATGGCGACACCACTCTTATCATCGCCATCTCCCAGCCAGACATATGTAGACTGGGCCAAACTGAAGATATCCTGCATGAGAGGGATCTGATCCAGCTTTTCCTTCTCATTATCCTGGCTGATGCATATCGAGTCAACCCACAGGATGGCTGATGACGAATATCCATGCCGCCGGCGGATCTGACAAAGGGCTGCCCAGCAGTTGTCGGTGATGTCGATATGCACGCCGTGGCATATTATGCTTCGGCGAGTGGGAGACCACCTTTCGCCCCAGACATAGGAGACTGCGACGAAGGAAGGCCGAGTTTCTTCTTCTTCGAAACTGACCACCCGCAGGTGGCCGTAAAGTTGAGGTGGGAGATCCGGCTCGACTGGTATCTGCACCGGTTCGATTTCTAACAAACGAATGGAGCGCGAATTTGGCGAGAGCGGAAAGCGGGAGTACAGAGAATCAGGTGAATCTTTCAGCTTGCCGTGACCTGACGGTCTCGACTGCTCTTCCATTGAGTTGAGTCTGGATCTTGGTAGTGAAGCCGCTCACCTCTCACATGCGCGTGTCGACATCTCAGGTGACGAGCGTGACGACGCCCCTGTAGGGCTGCGCCGTAGCGGGGCAGGTAGCACGCTGTCAACAGCTCCTTCACGTTATCTTTATCAGTGTTGTACAAGCACAGGACTCGGTGCCTTTCCCTCACCATGGGTCCAATCCGGCTCTACTCGGATCCCCTGCACCAGCCAGTTGATATTGAAGCCATTGGGAGTGACGTGAGATGCATGCAAACTCGAGCCATCCGTCCAGCGGTCAACCAGAAGCATGGGAAACGAAGCGGAGGCTGGGGAGAAAAGCAGCGAATGCGGGGGACGGTTGATGCCAAGCACGACCCGAGCAAGCCACATTCCTTCCGACGATTCGAGGCCGTTAGCGGTCTCTAGCGGTCTAGATCACCAACCTTGGCGAGCTTGTTTTCCGCCCCCTGCTCAAAGATACCATGACGCCACGACGTTTTCCCATTGGTTCATCGCAGCAGGCTGAGCCTGTCTGACCACCTCTTGAGCCCTGAGTGTGTGTCTTGTATCACGGTGCCCCATGAGGCAGGGGGCTTTTCCATGTGGTTTTCTTTGTTCTAAGTATTTGAAGCTTTCTGTTCTCTTTTCAGTCCCGAGTTGAAACTGAACTGATATCTTTTTGTCTTCAGCTCTCTCATCACCTGCTTACACCACTCAAACCACCCTGGTGTTGGGTCCTTTTCCACGGCGAGAAAGGGCCTGTACCTTACCGTCCGGTCATCTTGCCCACCATGGCGACAACAGCAGCAACGGCGGCAACGCCCACGGTGCCCGCCCAAGCAGGCGTTTTTGAAGGCCTCAATCCATCCGTCTACAACCCTGCCGACCCAATCGTTCTGTTTATCATCCAAGCCACCATTGTCATTGCGCTCACCCGCCTTCTCTACTGGCCACTGTCCAAAATCAGAGAGCCGAGGGTGATTGCGGAGGTCATCGCGGGCATCATCCTCGGACCGTCGGTCATGGGTCGCATCCCCGGCTTCAGTGATGCCATTTTCCCTCCTACTGGGATGGCACCTTTCCGGCTCGTTGCCAACATCGGCCTCATCCTGTTCCTGTTTCTGGTAGGGTTGGAGATCAACCTGTCGTACCTGTTGAGCAACTGGCGGATTGCGCTGAGTGTGGCGGCCTTGGATACGACGATTCCCTTTGGGCTTGGTGTCGCGGTGGCATATGGCTTGTATAACGAATTTGCCGGCGAGCCGGGAACGGCGCCGATTTCGTTTGGGATTTTTGCCTTGTTCATTGGCGTTGCGATGGCCATCACGGCGTTCCCTGTGCTGTGTCGGATCCTGACCAGCCTGAAGCTGCTGAACACTACTGTGGGAGTCATCGTGCTGACGAGCGGCATCGCAAACGATGTTGTCGGCTGGGTTCTTCTTGCGCTATGCGTCACGCTTGTGAATGCTGGAGCGGGTATCACGGCGCTCTATGTCTTCTTGGTTTCGGTTGGGTACAGCTTGTTTCTGGCATATGCGGTCCGTCCGGCGTTCATCTGGGTGTTGCGAAGGACCAAGAGCCTCGAGAATGGGCCGACAGAGGGTGTGGTTGCGCTGACCCTCTTCCTGGTACTGGCGTCGTCGTTCTTCACGAGCATCATTGGTGTTCATTCCATCTTTGGCGCCTTCATGGTTGGGTTGATGTGTCCCCACGAGGGCGGCTTTGCGATCAAGCTGACCGAGAAGATTGAGGATCTGACCTCAACCTTGTTTGTACCCCTGTTTTTTGCACTTTCCGGCATCAACACGAACATTGGCCTGCTGAATTCTGGAACAGTGTGGGGCTATGTCTTCGCCATCATATTTGTGGCCTTCTTCAGCAAGCTGGCTGGAGGAGCCCTGGGCGCGAGGTTAAACGGATTGGTATGGCGAGAGTCCTTCACTATCGGCACCCTCATGTCGTGCAAGGGATTGGTCGAACTGATTGTTCTAAACATTGGCCTGCAAGCCAAGATCCTCAGCACAAAGACCTTTACCATGTTTGTCATTATGGCTCTGATCACCACCTTTGCGACTGCCCCGCTAGTCAGTTGGCTCTATCCGCCTTGGTATCAACAGAAGCTTGACCTGTGGAAGAAGGGCAAAATCGACTGGGATGGGAATCCGATTGTTCCAGCAGACGGACAAGATTCGGAGGAGAAATACCGCAAAGGAGACATTGCCACTCGGCTCCTCGTCTATCTGCGAACCGATGGCCTGTCCTCCATCTTGGGTCTCATCTCACTGTTCACCTCCTCCTCTGCCCCGACACCAGCGGCCAGTGCCTCTTTGGACAATGAAAAGGCAGCTGATGCAGACGAGCAGAGACCGCTCCGTATTCAGGGGTACCGATTGGTAGAACTGACGGACCGCAACTCTTCCGTCATGAAAGTCTCCGACATTGAAGATTACGCCTCGCACGACCCCATCGTCAAGGCTTTTGGCACCTCCACCGCAAACAACACTTCCCGCGACGTCATTGTCTCTGGGCAAATCGCCGTGGTTCCCGAGGAAGGGTTTGCCGACACACTCGCCACCCAAGCCTCCAAGACAAACAGCAACCTGGTTCTTGTGCCATGGAGCGAGACAGGCACCATATCCGAAATCCAAAGCTTTTACTACGGCGGCAACTCCAGCATCAAGGACAACATGCTTGAAAACAAGGAATTCGCCGGCTTGGTGACAGATGTCTACGAGAAACACAGGCACCTTGCCGCGGTGGGAGTCTATGTCGACAGCGCCCTCCTCAGTACTAGTCTTTCCAGGTCCAGGACAGGCGATGAGCCTACAAGAACAGGCATCACCCGACAACTCACCAGGGACGCCACCGGCATCAGCCTCGCCGAGACCCAAGACATTGGCGCTGCGAAATTCCACTCTGCCGAGAGCAAGGGTCCCAAGATTGTCAGAGTCCTGTACAAAGGAGGCGAAGACGACTTATTTGCTGTTCGACTAGGATACCAACTCGCCCAAAGCGACAAGGTCGTCCTCGAAATCGTCGTCGAGATCCACAAAGACGCAGACACTGAGATCACCGCCCTTAAATCCGTCCTTTCAGATAACCTCGGTGATCGGGTGGTCTACCTCCACGCCCGGGACACCGTCGAGTCGATGCAGAGCTTGCTGTCGCCAGCCCAGCAGGTCCACAGCTCGCGGTCAGTTCTTGTCGTGGTGGGTAGGTCTGTTGGCTCGTCAAGCTCGGCATCTCCTGTTGAGACCGGCGGTGGGCCATCTTCTTCGGCGGCGGCAGAGCTGTCAACGGTTCGCAAGGTTCTCGGCCCAGCAGCAGCACGTCTCGCGGCGGAGGTGAGGAAGGGGGCGGGAGACAAGACCAAGGCCAGTTTGCTGGTTGTGCAGGCCAAGACTGCCCTGACGACGACAGCGGTAGGCGAGCCGACTCTGAGGCGGAAGGCAAGTACATATTCGCAGGAGAGTGCTCATGGAGGGGAGGAATGATGTGGGAAACAAGGGCAAGATTGACAATGAATGTTATGTACAATTTGTTGCCCATCTATGAAAATACCCGTCTTTGGCTTTTATGCTGCTGTAATTACATCGTTACATAAATAGAGCCTACCGAGTTAGGATCAAAACCGCCATTTTCGCGTTGCAAGTACACCACTAGCTATAAAAGCATATCCATCTTGGCACTGTGGATCAGCGAAGCATGGCCAGAAAACGTCTATTGGTTTGATTCTTAACCACGCTCTGACCTAACAACAATCAGCAGCCCCAAAGAGACCCTATCGGAAGCATCTAGTAATCATCCCCGTCCTCGTCATAATCATCGCCCCCAAATATCTCTCCGTCGTCCTCACGGTCCCTGCCCACCTCGTCCATATCCTCATCGTCATCCTCGAAAGTCTCATAGTTGCCCACATCATAGTCATCCCCCCTCTTGCGCTCGATATCGTCGTCGTCATCCCCATCGTCCTCGGAATCAGACGGCGGCATGGGCACTCGGCCTCTCCCTCCCGCCAATCCCAACTTCTGGGCAAGCGCAGAGGTCGCTTTTCTCGAGCGGCTGAATTCATCCGAATTGGCTTCTGACCCGGACTCGTCAGATCCATCAGAGGAGGATTCGCTCTCTGATTCTTGCTGCTCTTCTTGATGTTCCTCTTCGTTTTCACGGCCACTGTCCTCGTCGTCGTCATCAGAAATAACAGCCCGTAGTCGTCGGTTCGCCCTCATCTTGCGCACTTCTTGATCGGTGTCATCGTCCGGACGGACCAACAAAGCCGTGCTATCTCGGCGGGCGCGCTTGATTAATCGGGGCATTTCCTCGTCGGCGTCCGAGTTGTCTTCGTCAGAGTCCGAGTCTACCACTCGGCGGGCCCGCTTGGCCGGCCGGCGAATGTCGTCGTCGTCGTCCTCGTCCTCGTCTGAGTTTTTCTCCACATCCGATGATTCCATGACTCTGTTTCTTCGGCGCTTAAGCCTTGATCTAGCTGCTAGTTGGTTGGATTCCGAATCCGAGGCTTCCTCGACACTCGAAGACGCACGTAGTGTAACTGATTCCGGCTCGGGGCTGGAAAACCCAGCAAACACCTCCTCATCGTGTTCGTTCCCGCCGTCTCCAGTCAAGTCAACAAGTGGGCGGTCCTCAGCCCCGTCCTCGTCATCGTCAGACTCGCCTTCGTTGCTGCCGTCACTATTGTCACCGTCCGCAATATTCAAGTCGTCCGAATCACCATCAGAGTCAACCCCCCATTCAATCTCCGAATCGTCGATGCCGGAGCTCTCGTATTCATCTAGTATCTGCTCTCCTTCGTCGGAATAATCTTCGTCATCAAAGGCAACGTCCGTCACCCCGTCTTCGGCCCACCGCAGCAGTTTTTGAAAAGCGCGCTCGCCACGCTGTTCGAAGAACTCAACCACGGGCCAGACCTTGAACCCCAGGCTCCAGGCTCTCTGAACGTAGGTGCCTGACTCATCGTTATCGTCCGAGCCCGAGTCCGAATCCGAGTCATCTAGGCCTCGCATGTCGTCTGCCGCATAGCAGGCAATCTCTTCCGGGGTGATGGTGAGAAATTCCTCGTCAGCGTCTCCTGAGCTCGGGCTGGTGTTGATGCCACTGGCCTCATCGGCCGACGTGGGCCTGACATCTGCAACCGACGCCCTCCGAGCTTCCCCGGCGCGCTTCTCCACATTCGGCCAGACCCAGCGATACTCGATTATGTTTTTGGTTTCTCGGCCCTTTTGTCCGTGCTGTATTTCGGCTTCCTCCTCGTCGACCAGGGTATAGTGGTTCGCACTCGGATCAGCGCACCACAGCAGATTCTTGGCCTCGCAGTAGCTGTGTTTTGCCAAAAAGAAGGCATGTTGCAGGTTCGGGAAAGCGCATGTGAAACTCTGCAGCATCGGGTCGCTCGTCAGGAAGAACAAGCCCTTCTCGAATGCAATATTGCGGATCCGGTCCGTGACTCCCTGAATGACGGGCATGGGCCATGGCGGAAAGTTAAGGGCCATGGCGCTGGCGACGCGGTCGATGAATACAACATCCCGCTGGCTGTGGAATCGAACCGAGGCACGGCCACCTCGGAGGGCCAGCTCATCGGGGAGGTAGCGCAGCGCAAAGTGGCGGGTTTGGTGGTCAATGGCCAGGACTGTCCGAGCTGCCCTGGTCTGCTGCTCAAGTTGGGCACTCTCCCAAATCTCGGGTGGGGCACCGTTCTTGGATAGCAACTGCCCAACCAGTTGAAATTCATAGTAGCGCGCCCTTTCGGTCAGGTCGGGACAGAATTGCCTCCAAATGAGCTGCTGGAGCTCGAGAGGCAGCCGACTGAACTGGGGGATGGATTGAGTTGTGTGCTTATTGCTGGGTCTTTTCTGTCGCTTGAAGGCGCGCCCAAGATGCTCAGAGTCGTCGTCAGAGTCTGATAAATAGTCCAAGTCATAATAATCATCATGATCGGAATCCGAGTCGGAATCGGCGGCCATATCGTCAATGAAAGCGAGGCGTCCATGATTGTCGTCATCCTCATCCTCCTCATCTTCAGAATCGTCTTCTCTGTCGCTTCCATCCTCTGCGGAACCAGAATCTTCGCCCTCGATGTCGGAATGCGAAATGTGGGTTACAAACGGATTGCCTTCCTCCAGACCATCTTCGTCGTCCTCGTCTCTTCTCACCATTTCGGGCTATTGCCAGTCGTTGAATTTCTCTACAGAGAGCGACGGGGCAATGCGACGCCGAATGAATGAGTGAGCGCGGAGCAAGGGATGGACGCGATGTGGTCAAGTCCAGAGTCGCGTCAAGGGTTCGTTGAAGGTTGTGACGATGCCAAGCCGGCAAGCGGGTTCGATTTTTTAGCGTGTGGGCGCTAGAAGCACGGGCCATATCTGGGGTGCTGCTCCCGTGCATGGTTGATGCTGACTCCATCATCTACGTAATATTCGGCAACGTCTAGTTGGTGCTCTATGATACAGTATGTACATGCAAAAAACGGCCTGCTAAAATTGACATGAAAAATAAATGATCATCCATCATCACAGTCCTGGACCTTCCCAGCATTCCCTCCTTAGTCTTCCAAACCAAGCTTGCTTGTGGGGAAACGTAATCTCCTTCTCCTTGGTGAATCCGGCATATTGCAGATGCTGAATGAACCTGCTCGAGAAAATTGAATGTTAGATCTCCCTGACGTGATGGCGAGATGAAGAAGAGCGTACCTTTCATTATCCACCCTCGGCTCCAAGCACACGCTCTGTGTCCGGTAGTCGGCGCACAAGGCCCAGTGCACCAAGCTCGTCAACCAGCTCTGCACTCTTCCCCTTGCCCACTCCTCGCCAATCAAGACATGGCAACCACGGTCGTAATCGTCGATGGAGCCCCCGGCGTATCTGCCCAGTATGTCCTCCTTGACCCAATACAACTCAAAGTAGCCAAACGGCACACCATCCCAAAGCCCAATCGCCGGGAAGCTGTGCCTTGATTGCAGTGCGTTTTGCAGAAACGTTGGCGTATAATCGCCCCAAAAGGCCGAGACACGAGGATTAGAGTACCACTGTTGAATCAAGAGAGTGTCACTGAGTTGACAAAGATGCGCATGTGTAGTGGGTGGCTTGGGACCTTTGGGTCCGTGGTAGGGAACTGGATTGGGCGCGATGGAGGCGACCCTGAAAGAGAGGTATTGGTTTACAGAAGGAACAAATCGAGTATAAAAGACTTCTCCCATGCGGTGAGGCCTAGGGCGGAGCGGATGGCGGATGTGGTTGGTGATGGTGTACAGCAACGGCGGTGGAGGATAGTATGTCGGGAGGTGGGATGCCGAGAAATGGGGGCTCAAGGGGACGGAGGGTGCGCTGGTCAGACCGGTGGGCGGTGGCGTGCCGGGTAGCTCCGAGATGTCGGCAATCTGGGAGATGGCGCGCTCGCACAGGGCTGGCGATGCAGGCCGACTCGGAGTAGGCGATCCGGCCGCAGATCGCGTGAAATTGGTGGTGGGCTGGAGCGTAAAGAGAAACAGGCGACTTGGGATTTGCCAAAACATTCTACGCGAGACAAACATGCTGGCCCATTCATCAGTGTCCTCTAATGCTGTCCCCACAACAGAGTTGAAGCTTGTGATCAGTCCCATGCGCTCGAGTTTCGCCATCAGATTCCTCCCCTTCAACACGCCGTCTCTGTTGATGCGCACTCGCCATTCGCCCCGGGGTCTGCCGGCCGCAGGCGTCAGCTTGGATGCCTCGGTCGTCAAAGCTGACGGAGGTGGCTTCTGGTGAAAGTACCAGTACAGTGTGACCCATAGCATCATGGCCACCTGCCTGGAAGGGCTAACCGCTGGCTTGAAGTCATGGCTTGAGGGGCTCGATATGGACGAGATAAAGAGGCTGTCGCTTTGCAGTGTGGGGTTTGTGAATGGGTGCAGATGTGATTCCCTGTCGGGGCTGCCATCGTCGGAGTCGTCCACGGTATGGATGACGATTGTCCAGCCGGCGGGGAAGGCGCTGTGGTGTACAGACAAGTCATTGGACTTGAAGAAGAGACCGGCAAAGACAGGTGTGACGGTGTAGCTCTGCCCATCGGGCAGGTGAATGACCTGTGGCCCCATGGAGCTGCTGGGCGGGATCTGGCAGGGCACACGACAGAAAGCCACCAGAACTGAGCTGCGAAAGCGTTGGTGGTGATGGCAGCGGGGTACTTGGTGGATTGCGGGGTATCTGGATGATATAGACGGGGATCAGCGTGACGAGGGTCCTTCACTTCTAGAAGTCTTCCATGGCGTGTTGCACCATCATCAAACTGTTTGTGGCGATGGCATCTGGCATCAGGAGATGGGATGTCCGAGCATATGGGGTGATATTCAGTCTGGTTGTAAGCTTCCTGACAGCTGCATCCTTTGCTTGAGAGGGCCTGCAGGGATTAGCTTGCGCCTGTTCCGTCATCCAGGAACGCCAGGCAAGTCCAATCCCTGTTCTCTTTGCAATCCCCCCGCTGTTATTGGTGACTCGGGACATGGCCCTATTTGGTGGGGTTTTCCTGGTCTCCACTAACGCGCCGTTGACGGAGCCTGTCAGAGGCTGTCACTCAACAACATATAATTATGCAGGTGGGTATACATGCTTCAGCTTCAGCTGTTTTTCTCTTTCGATTCCTCTTGCTTCTTCCTCTCGTCCTCGGTGAACTCCTCGTCTTGTTCCTTCTCCTCGGACCGGCTGTCTTCTCCCTTCTTCGTCTTCTCCTCGTCCAATGCTTCCTTGACCTCCTCGCCCAGGTCCTTTGCGTCGTCCCAATCCACATCGTACTCGATGGCAATGACCTTGATTTCCCTCCTTAGCGCATTAGCCTCCTGGACCAGCTGCTCCCAACGTTCCGAGTCAAAGCCCTTCGCCTCGTACAACGCATTCTGCCGCCTCGACACCGTCACGTTCAT
The DNA here is from genome assembly GCA_033296885.1 of Triangularia verruculosa. Classification (NCBI taxonomy): domain Eukaryota; kingdom Fungi; phylum Ascomycota; class Sordariomycetes; order Sordariales; family Podosporaceae; genus Triangularia; species Triangularia verruculosa. The sequence continues at coordinate 59,071 of MU864010.1, read as the reverse complement.
GGCCGCCTTGTAACTGAGGTCCTTGCTGATATACAAAAACCAGAGGTAGCCGCCCATGATGGTTGTCAACCCGGCAAGGTAGGTAACCGGCTCGATGAGATCCCTGGGAGTTGCCAGTCAGCTTTCATCTCGTCTGTGCACCTAGTTACTCACCACCCATAATCGGTGTGGAACGTGACATAATACACAGTCCCCCACCAACCCGTCAGTATGCCGAACCCGCCCTTGGCCAGCAGATTTGCGCCTCGATGCGCAAGTGTGTCGCACTCCTTCTTGATCTTGGCCAACCTGTCCAGCTCCCAGCTCATCTTGCGCAGCCTTGACCGCATGTAATACGTCCTGTCGTTGAAGCTCGGCACTGACACCCGCATCTCCAGGTGATAGCCTTCAACCTCGATCGCAAACTCGCGTCCCCTTGCTGCGTCCCGTATGAAATCACCCATCTCGGTACTGGAGCTCCACCGGACCCATCGCTTTTCCCTCCCTTCCTTTTCCGGACCTTCGTGGCCCAAGCCCGAGTATGACGCCACATGCGTTCTGCTTGACGCATCCTCTTCCTGTGCATCCTTCTTCCGTGCCTCGGATCTGGTCGTTGGTTTTTGATCGCCCTGTTCGGAATCCTCGGCTCGAAAATAGATGTTTGGTATTTTCTCTTTGCCGTCTTCAAGCACTGGGGGCAGTTCAGCCTGGATCAGTCGTTCGACATAAGACAGAGGTTGCTGCGGGTGGACAAGAATGGCTAGAGGCTGGATGGTGTCATTTTGAGATATAGAACGACCGTAATCTGGTTTCTCTCCGTCGTCACTATTGGCATTGTTCTGCTGATCCTTTTCGACGGCGATCGGTAAAGGGAGGATGAGTTTCAGGAGACGGGTCGGAGTGGTCAAGAGTTTGCCTTTGGTGATGGGTTGGATGTCTTGCCCTCTGGGGTCGATGGTGGGCTTGTCGGCGCCTTCTCGGTGCCATGGTCTCCTAACCTGGTGCTGTCGAACCTTTACCTCCTGCTCCTGTTCGTCGAGGGCCTTTTGGTTCAGCTTTCTGGCCTTGGTGTCTTCTGGATGTTCGGCTGGCCTGGACGAGAAGAGTCGCGGTGCTGGCTGGGTTGTTGAAACGCAGGCGTGTCGATATACGATGGATGTTGTCAGCTGGCGCGGTAGCCTCCGGAGTACATGGTTCATTGCGCGCGTGGTGTTTTGAGTTTTAGGCGGTTCGTCCGATGTCTGCAGGTTGCATGCAAGGAACACAAAAGCCTGGGTGATCGGGAGTTGAGAATCGACGGATTTCAAGATGCGAAATTAATAATGGAACTGACGATCATAACTTCGTAATGTCACTCGCAAGTGCAACTTATTCCCAGGACTTGAAGGTGTCTTGCTCCAAGTGCCAGTGACGTCACCGCGGCCAAGAAACAAAGCTGCCACAACTGCCAGGTTCCCACGTGGAAAGCAACGTCTGGCGACTTCTCCCCAAACACCGACTTTCGCAGACAACAACGATAACATGTCGAAATGCGGGCAGCCAATGCGGCTCGCCATGTGGCTGATGTGCAGAGATAAGCATTGGCGATAAGGAACATCGGTGCTGTCTATACCTTTCGCCCATTGCCATCAAGACTGACTGGCCACAGCATCCATTAATACCTCATACAGGACGATTCGAGAGGCATGGAAGCTCCTTCTGCCACCAGCACGAGACCCGCAAACCGACCTGAACGCCCTTGCGATACCTGTCGCAAGCGCAAATCGAAGTGTGCCAAGGCCCCCGGCCAGGACCGATGTATTCTTTGTGAATTCCACGACCGCGCGTGTACCTATCAAGATGCTCACCAGCAAAGAAGAAAAAGAGATGTCGCTTCTCCCCAAACGGTTGACAGCGCAACGCCGCCACGCAAGAGGTCAAAAGCTACAGCTGAACCCCCTGCGCCGTCGCTCCTCGACCGAACCCTGGGGCTTCACCGAACAACACACTTCAAACACATTGGATCTAGCTCTCCTCAGCAGGAGAAGTTGATCGATATCTTACATCAAGTTGATGGGTCAGGAGACTGCGCAACCGAGACAAAATTCCGTCGTGTTGCTCATCATGTCACCTTTCTGTCCAGGTCCGACAACGACATCCGATTCGACGCTGATGTCGATCAGGATCTGGAAGAAATCGAAGCCCTAATGCGGCCACATGGACGGGGGCTGGTGCATCTATACTTTCGTATTGTACACCCAAGCTACCCGATCCTCAACGAGGATGTGTTTCTCGAGAAGTATGAACGAAGCTACACCGAGTTTTCGCCTCCCTTGTTGGCTGCCGTGTACTTGCTGGCTATGGATTGGTGGGAGTTTGACCGTATTTTATCGTCACACTCGCAGCCTGATGCCAACGCCCTGTCAAGATTGGCCACCAAGGCGTTGATCGGCGACATACAACGGCCCAAATTATCATCGGTACAAGCGGGACTGTTGCTATTGCAGAGAATGGGAGGTGATTCCTGGGTGCTTGCGTCACAAGTTGTCGCCCTGGGCGAAGAGCTCGGACTGCACCTTGATTGCACAGATTGGGACATCCCCGACTGGGAGAAAGGCCTTCGTCGCCGTCTGGCGTGGGCTTTGCTCATGCAAGACAAATGGGGCAGCCTCATCCACGGTCGCCCATCACACATATCTCTCGCAAACTGGCGGCTTTCTGCCATCACACTCGATGATTTCCCCGGGTCTGCTGTCGACGACGATGAGACGGAAGGCAGCAGCGAAGTGGAACAGGGCCGACTGCTGTTCATCCACCTGACCAGGCTAACCATGATTATGATACAGGCATTGGAGAGTTTATACGGACCAGACGACACCGTCATCCAAGACATTGTCAAGTCCCAAGGTGTCCAGGGGCTGCTGGAACTCGTCAAGCCTCTCGTTGTCCAGCTCAAGGCATGGGCGCACTCGCTCCCGGCAGCATTGCGCATGCATAATGTCAAGACTAGGAAGCTGTGCTCCAACGGCTATCTACACCTGTCGTATTTTGTTACCGAGATTATCATCCATCGACACATCGTCGGTAACCTCGACGCTGCCCCGCTGCCACTGCTTACCTTGTGCCGCGATGCCGGACGTGCCAGACTGGAGAGAGCCATTGCCTTTGTTGACGGGCTCAAGCCAGAGCATCTTCAGGCGTTCTGGTGGTTTGCGGCGCCCAAATGTTTGGCTTACATCAGAACCTATGGCGGACTGCTGTGGGCCACGAGTGCCACGCCAGAGGAGGCAGGATTTTACCGGAAAAAGCTGCAAGATTTTCGGTGGGGCTTGAAGGTGAGGGCGAAGGGCGTCGGCTTCGTGACGGCGGCATTGAAGGAGATGGAAGAGAGTTTGAGCGAGATTGACATGAGCAGGGGACCCATCATGACAGGCGCGGGAGACGGCGAAAGTCTATTCGGGGAGATTCGTCGGTCTGGGGATGACACCGACGAAGCGTTTAATGTCTCTGAAGATCAAGAGTTCCATCCCAGCTTATTGGGACCAGGCTTGGTGGAAATAAGTGAGTGCGGCGTGGATTACTTCCTCTCCGGTGCGGTAGAGCCGCTTGGATGAAAAGTCTACCTAGAGCGTCGATCTGGCTCTCTTCCCCCTTGGGTTCTAGGGCGGTGACATGTCTCTCATACTGTTGCTTGCAGCAGGTCATAAACCTCTGATGCGGGATGAAAGAGTTTGGTGCTAATCTGTGAAGGTGAAGCTTGTGGTGGGAAGCAAAAGGTCCTTGATGTATCATTCGCGGCTCCATCTGCCATTTCTTGCAGACCACCACGTAGTACGACGAAGGGATGTTGCAACCTGGGGCATGGGCCCAACCAGCTCTGGGGTTTAGAGTGTTTAGTTGAGGGCCTATCTCTTTAATACTGGAAGCATCTCATTTCAGAGGTGAGAACTAGACTACCTGGTGAGGTTAATGGGGCGGTTAAGGAATACCAGCTTCGGGCCTCGTTTCACTTGTCTTATGTTGACAGGTGCGTACCCATGCGCAAACTCTGTTTGAACTTGGTTCTATCCAATTTGCCCGAGCTTTTTCAACAAACTCTTACCATCCATCCAAATCGGCAGTCGGTTTGAATAACAATCAAACAGTAGACCTCACAATATTTCGTGGGCTTGAGCTTGCCTACCTTATGTGCCCAGGTTCCTCACTGTACCTATTCAAGACAATCCATACCCTCCTCCTCACAAGGTTACAACTATTTCCCTGCTAGTCAACATCGTACCCATACCACAGCCCGGCATAGGCCGCAGGAGATTACCAGACAGGCCCCCGAGATTTGTCATGCTTCGGCTCTTGAAGGAGAGGTGTCAAGGCATCCATTTGTGTGGGGAAAACACCGGCGCATTCCTCGGTTCAACGGCCGGAAGGGAAACAAAAGCCATTATCGAACAAGGGGAAGAGTGGGCCAAGCGACATCTTGCGGTCTGCAAAATTTCGTTGTCTTGCTCTTCTGCCCTGTAGGGTTGGAGAACGGTAAAGAAAAACGGTCAGGCATGGTTGAGAGGTGTCATTGCAAGCGGGTCAATCATCACGGCAACCAATGTCACGGTAGGTCAGACGGAACAAATGGAATTTTTCATTTTTTGATGAGGCTGGTCATATCCATGGTGGTAGCGTGATACGGGTACCGGCAAGTGCACCTTGAACCCGTCATCATCCATGACGAAAGCTATCGGAACGGAAACCTTGCCATTATGTCATTTCCTCACCTGCCTTGGTGTTGTAGATATCATCGGACCCCTGGTAGCAGCTTGTATCAAACATGGCCCCCGTAGAAGGAGAGCGCGGGATAAGCGCCGCGTTTCACCCAGGGCACAAATGCGGACTTTGCTCCGTAGCCCGTCCTCCGACTGCTTCTCCCACTTCATTTCCGGGAGGCTTGCCTGCGGACATTTACGGTTCACCACTTCATGGCAACGAAGCCGTTTCATCGGGGGCATAACAGGCCGCCGATCATCTGGGGTATTTAGCCTGGGATTTGTCTAGTCTGAACCAGCACTCCCCACTTGACGGGAGCGGGCCAAGGAGGTTGATCATAGATGGTGTGAACTTCAGCGGATAATGCCGACTGTGGTGGGGGTGTTGTGGACATTTGTAATCAGCTGGCGGGGGGTTCTCCGGGCTGATCGTCTTGGTTCACACCTCGCCGAGGCCAATCCAAGACATTGATGAAGAAGAAGATAGTCGAGAAGGGCCGGAGCCAAAAACTAAATCACATCGGCCGGCCGGTCGGGTTGTGGTGACTTGGGAAAAGTGCGGGGCATCCACCATGGTCAAATGCCGAGCGTCCGTGAACTTTTTGGCGCGGTGAGCGGCGGGCCTTGGCCCGAGTCCAGGCGCACGTTTGGGGAAACACAGGACCGCGCCGTCTCATGTCAAGTTGCTGTTAATAACAGGGTATCGGTAGAGCTTGATCAGCAAGTAAACACAGAAACGGCCGCCAGCGTGGGACCGAGATGAGATGCCCCCCAATGGTGAGGTGTCGGCCTGCGCAAAAACGCTCACCTTCAGCCTCGGGATGTGTCATGCCCCCGTAGACAAGGATATCCCCCGCCGTGATAGTCCAATAAGCATTGATCCTCCTCGACGGAGAGTGGTCCTAGCTTGTTGCGGACTCGTCGTAGGGCTGACATTCTGCCCTGCGTGCCTTGCACAGAAGCCACATCAAAGGCCGCCATTCCTCCAGTTCGACAACAAGCTGTCACAATGGGCTATCATCGTCACGGCCGGCATGCTCTCACACCGAACTGTATCCCTGTTTGGTCCTTGATTAACCATGGCCATGCTGTGGTGACACAAGATCAGATTTCGTCTGAGAATTGCCGTCGGAATGACAGCACAGATGAGTAAGCGCAGCCTCTAGCTCAAGGCCCCCAAGACTTCCATACGGCCGGTGTCAAGTGGCGAGAAGCGGATGACGGTGCTTGCTGTGCCATTTGTACTCTAGAAGCTGAATGATGCTGAGCACCTGGCGGTGAGGGCGGTGAGAATGAAAGCTCTTCCAGATATGCTCAGGTAAGCGAGTGCGAGAGACAGACGGGCAGGCAGGCGAAAAGCCACCTGGAGTCTTTGAATAGACTTGGGCCAGCCTCAAAGCTTCCAGAATCAGATCTGGTTTGATGAAGCCATCATCGTGATCGCCACAGTATGATCTGTGGTTTCCCGGGCCGGCTTGGACGGGAAGCACGCGGCTGGGAAAATACCAACGTGGTACGGGGACGGTTGTCCGCAACCCTACAGGGCAGAAGAGGAATGTTGAAAGCGGCATGCGCGCAGCCGTTCCGTATCTCGAAAACGGGCGAAACGCCCTGGAATCCTGCTCTTCCGCACTGGACGATTCCCGTTGGCCAGCAGGGTCCCATCCGTATACAGAGGGGGTGGGCTGCTGTCGTCTCCGTTCTCAACGGCCAGTGATTGCCGACTCTGGAAATCCGAGTGAGGTGTGGGCGCACAAGCTGACTCGGGTTTCTTGGGCCCTATCCAAACAGGTTAGCCCGAGGGAATCCCAACCAACAAGCCCCGATCTGTCTCGCTGGGCGGGGTGACGAACGAGGTGAGACAACGGGTGAGTGTGATGAAAAAGCAATAGGGCTGAAGCCTAGTGTACATGGAGGCGACGGCCATTCTGCTGAAAAGAAAGTAAAGACACACAACCGAATGCTACCATATGCTGCCGTTTTGGTCGAGCGAGCTGAGAAAAATAGAACGTGTGAGCCACGAGCAAACCATGAGCTTGACAGATACATGATGCATATCAGGGGGCGAGCAGGAAGCAGGAAGCAGGCAAATCTCCTCAGCAGGTCAACCAAGACAGAGCCATGCCCAGCTCGTCCAGGGCGACATTAGTTCTGAATCCAAGCTTGACGCCGTCGATGGTCGCCTCCGGGAGATGTTGGAGGGATTGGGTAATACCTTACCTCACCGCTTGCCCCTCTTTTCCCCCGTCTCCCAGACACGGTGCCGGGGGGATGGTCTGGCGGGCTCCACTGGTTTCCAGGCTGAACCCTCGACCCGACTCGCCATCGCGCCAAAACTCACACGCTGCCAGTACCGAAGCACCCTGGAACCCTGGCCTAGGCTGGCTTGGCAAAACCCCAGGGAGCCACAAGGCACAATACCACAATTTCCAGTTCCTCAGGCGGCGCACTGTCAAGACTGTGCCAGTGCCAGTGGTGCGCCCCGCCCTATCAATCCTCACGCCGCCCCCCCCCCCAATCCACCACTGACCATTCACCATTCACCATTCACCATCTCCCATTCCCTCCCCCACATCTTCCATCTCTCCCCCCCCCCCCCCCGGGCCATCCATTTGTTGAAATGCTACTGCTACCTCCGCCGCATCAAGAGCTTTGTCTGTTCTGTCAATGATATTTTTTTTATCTTCTTTATTTTTATCTTTTTTTGTTTCTCACCACCATTTCCACCCCATCACCATCCCATCGCTCATCGCCCATCGCCCATCGCCCATCGCCTACCGGACAGAGCATTGATGAATAACAGATAAATGTGGGATCGAGTTTGCGCCTACCTTTTCGGTTGACTTAACACAGCCAATCCCTCCTCGAGTTGCACCTGCATCGGCAACACCGAGGCCTCTCACCTCTCTCTGATCCGGGCATAGAGCAGCTGCATTCATAGGAAGCTTGGTTTCAGCTGCCGTTCTCTTGAAAAAAACCAAGGCGGTGGCAAGGCTGAGGTGTCGAACCACTGGCCCTGTGGTTCAGCTGTCTGTTGTCCTAGAATTGCCTTCCTGTGTCGGTGGACGTCATTGTCGACCGTCGACACAAGGCGAACCATGGCCGCCATCCCCATTCAAGCTCCGTCGCGACACGGGCCAAGAGACACCATGAGCGGCGGTCCCCTCCCATCTTTATCAGGTCGTGATGGCGGATTCCCGGCCGGACCTTTTGCGCCCATGTCCCATCGCATCCCATTTAACGACAACCTCTCGCCCTCGGCGGCTTCGAATCCCATGGCGATACGCGGGAGAGAAGACGATTTCGCGCCTCCACCGCTTCCTCCACCACGCCTGGTTCCCATTGACGGCCCCATCGACCCCAAGGAGCATCTCAAGTGGGAAGGAATGCGGAAGCGCGACAACTATGACGGGAGCGTAGACAGCGGCCTGGGCATGAGTCCACACAGCTTACAGAGACGCGATTCTGACTATCACGACGAGACATACCACAGTTTTGGGTCCAACAGGTAGCTACTACTTCTTGGGACAGATTTGAGTGGGCGCATGGCTAACGGTGCAAACCAAATACGCAGATCCACGACCCTTCCATCCTTCAGCGCCATCAGCCAGACCATGAAGAGCTTCCGTCCGAGCCACGAGGCAATTGACAGTTCCATGCTCAACAGGCTCAACAGGCCCGCCATGCGCCGCCCAGGCCTTGGCGGCTCTGGTCTCGGCTATTCTGTCCATGACCCTCCACCACCGCGCGCCCATCATGCCGAACTGTCGACATTGTCTCTTCCCCACAGGTCCAAGCAGCCCTTCCTCGATGTTGGCTATAGCAGGTCTCCCATGTCGGCTACCTCGCCCGGACCTTCACCCTTTGGCCACCCGGGACCTATGGATTATCGGTCACCCCTGAGCGCCGCCGACAGCACCGAGTTTGAGCGTTCCCCGCGGTCACACAGGCTGCACAGCATGCAATCCATGACGGATAGTGAGGGACCAGGTCTGTCGCACAGCGGCAGCCATGATTATGAGGGGCGCGATGAGGATGTGGATTTCCCCATGGAAGAGACCACGCGGATGCGCCGGCTAAAAATAGAAGACCCTTGGAGGGAAAGAGAGCGGGGGAGGGAAAGCTACCAGCCGGGCCAGAAACGCCGTGCGTCGTCACCCCCAAGCGACGATGTGCCCATGGCCAGTGATTCCATGAGATGGCCTGGCCGTGATGGATCTGGAATTTCACGAGGATCCCCGACACCAAGATTGCTGTCCATGCCTCAAAACCCCACCATTGGCGGCCGATCGCCCGTGAGCCGTAGCGGGAGCTATAGTGGCAACCTCACGGCGAGCAGCATGACCTTTGGCCGCCGCTCGCCCGGCTTGAGCCCCGGCGGTCTTTCGCCGACGGATCCGATGAATGGCGGGGGTTCGTACGGCACACCGCTCAGCATGACGGCTGGTTCGCCCAGGTCGGCAATCGGGATGAGCCTGGGGCGGTCAGCAGCCGCTGCGGCACAGCAGCCCACGGCAAGAATCGCACTGGTCTCTCCCAGAAAGGTTGCCGAAATGCCCAAAAACCCAAACGGGAGCAGCCTGGCCGCCAAGCTCAAGGGTCCGTACATGTGTGAATGCTGTCCCAAGAAGCCCAAGAAGTTTGAGACGGAAGAAGAGCTACGGTATGTTTTTTTTTGGCATGAGTTTTGAAGGCACACGGCATACTGATCACATTCGCAGCACACACGAGGCTGAAAAGCAGTACGAGTGCACGTTTTGTGGAAACCGCTTCAAGAACAAGAATGAGGCGGAAAGGCATCAAAACTCTCTCCACGTGCGTCGCCATTCTTGGTCATGTTCTGCTCTGACGGGCTACGAACGGGCTTTCCATGACAGCACCGCAACGCCGGGCGAGGCCGATACGTGCGGGTACTGCGGGAAGGAGTTTGGGCGCAACGGGCCAAACGCCAGCGTCGACGAGGAAGATTGGGAGAAGCGGGTTCGCCATCTCCAGGACGTGCACAAGTTCCGCGAATGCAATGCCAGCAAGAAGTTCTACCGGGCCGACCACTTTCGGCAACATCTCAAGCACAGCCACGCCGGCACCAGCGGCAAGTGGACGAACATGCTCGAGAACGCCTGCATGATCGAAGAGGACGGCGTCAGTGTTGGCAGATGAGACAGGAATAAAGCGGGAAGGATCAGAAACAGGGCAGAGATTGCCGGGGCCGGGAAAATCTCGGACAGCACGGGTCAACCAGTCACATTGTCGAAACGGCCTTTTCAGGGGGGGCGTCAAGATCGGACGCACTTCGGGTCTTTCGTCAGGACACGCGGTGTGGCGGAACCGGCGTCATTCCGCCTTTTTCTTTTTTTTCCCCTCCTTTTCTTCTGCGCCAAGTCGGGGCAGCATGGTGCGGGACCTTCGCAGAATGGCGCCGGTTTGGGTCACAACACGGCAAAACATGCAGCATGTCAGCCCTCACTCTCTCTCTATGGCTTCCAGATATCGCTCATCAGCAGGCCCCACACCACCACCACCGTCAGCCTTGGCCGTGCTGGTGACTTGGTTACCAAAAGCACGTGGGTCAGCTTCCTGCATGGGAGCTTGCTTCTCTTGCAGATGGGTGTTGTCGTCAGGCCTTGTTTTTTTTCCTGACCCCAACGGCCTGGCCTCGTGTTGTTGTCAAGCATCAAAGACATGCAGTTTACGTGATGACGACAAATGAATATCATGTCCCGTTGTCTGCTTTTTTCTCGGCTTGTTTTTCTCTCTTCAAGGTTGTCTGTCTGGGGGCGGCGTGGTGGATGGAGGCCATGTTTAGGTTATTAGGGCATTTGGGCGGAAGGCATCTGTCATTGGTCAAGCATACACATCACGTATATTTGTCTCGAAGCATCATGGAAAAAGCGCGGGGATCCGATACCAGCGGCGAATGGTCGGGAGGGGCGATGGGAGTGAGATGGAGGTCGCGTTGTATATCGTACATATGAGTTGGTTTTTACGGGTGGATATTGTCTGATTTGGTGCAAGATCAAGATCAAGATCAGGGCATAGGGTATCTCATGAGAGTTTCGAACGAAAAAGTAATTCATCACTTGTTCCATCACAGCAGGGTCCACTTTTTGACTTTCAGGGGTCCAAGGAGCTGCTGAGGGCCACTAAACCTTACCAGGCACCAGGCGGTGCTCGCGTGGGGCGGCCCCGTCCCTTCTTTTGCCCCGCGTTTTCCAGCGAACGACAGTTGCGGCTGCGGGGCTAGAAAAAACCACGATCGATCAACGGCTACCTACGAATAATTATAGCATTTGCGATCACACGCCCCTCGACTACCTCAGGTAGAGGCCTCAACCAGCATGGCGTTGAACAGAATAAATGGCCCCGAGGAGCTCTTCGTCGGAGGGTAAGTTCTTTCCTGGTGCCCATTGTCTGTCACTTTTGCGCTGCTAACAAGACGCCTCAACAGCATCTTTGGAGTGAACCGCCCCCGCGTCATCCACGAGCACAAAATCACCCACGTTCTTTCCGTCATCCAATATTCGCTCGACACCCTCGAAGATGAAGTCTACCGGCCACTGCAGCACATGACCATTGACATTGACGACATGGAGGACCAGGATATCCTGGTGCACCTGCCCAAGATGGTGAGGTTCATACAGCAGGGGTTACATGAACAGAAGGGAGCGGTGCTGGTGCATTGTGCGATGGGCAAGTCGAGATCCGTCACTGCCATTGTGGCGTATCTGTTATGGAAGCATCCCCAACGGTTCGGGCTGGGAAGGGGGGATGCGAAGGTGGATGCGAAGGAGGCCAAGGAGGCGGTACAGAAAGCAGTCGAGCTGGTCAGGGAGACACGGCCGATTGCCGAGCCAAACGAGGGGTTCATGGAGCAGCTGGAGATGTGGGTTGCTATGGGATGTCCGGCCGACGCTGACGATGCGGTGGAGAAGAACGTCAAGTATCAGAGGTGGCTGTACAAGAGGGAGGTGGAAACTGCCGCGGCGGTGGGGAGGGCACCGGACTGGATCCGTTTCGAGGATGAGGAGGCCGAGGAGAAGAAGAAGCAAGAGGAGGGAGGGACGTTTGAGCTAAGGTGTAAGAAGTGCCGAAGGAGGCTGGCGACGGAGCCGTTTGTGGTGCCTCACCAGGGCAGAGGAAACAAGGGAAAGGACGACTGCCCACATTACTTTGTCGAGGCACTGTCATGGATGAGGGACACGCTCGAGCTGGGCGAGTTGGAAGGCAGGCTCAACTGCCCGCATCCAAAGTGCGGGTCGTCGGTGGGGAGGTATTCGTGGAGGGGGTTCAAGTGCAGCTGTGGGGACTGGGTCGCCCCGGCCTTTTCCCTGCAGCGAAGCAAGGTTGACAAGGTGACGGTGACGGCGGGAGGGAGGAAGGGTGGCCCGGCGGGGGCAGACGAGATTGCGAGCCGGATGGCCGCGCTGGGGATAAGGATGCCACCAGGACAGAGGGCCGAGAATCTCTGAGGATGAATCTTTCTGCCCACCTAGTGCGAGACGGCCGGCATGGGCGGGTGAAGGTGAGCACACACATACACAATGTCCGACCCGTGGGTAAGTGCACCAGCTGAATATGGATGTGACGGGTAGACTGAGTCTGTTTCATCAGACGAAGGTTTTCGCAAGAATGAGGTCCTGGTGTAACCTGCTTTTGGAGAGGGTGCTGTGATGTACAGAAAAGGGGTTGCATCTGGCGGTGGCCTGTTGACCTCGTCATAACCCTTTCTGTACACTTATTAAGTACTTTGGGTATTGTTTGACCCTTTTCGTCGATCCAACTGATACAGCCTTGGCTTTTGAAGGATGCCAACCTTGAGGCTCTGCTGCCCGCGCTGATGTGGTGACAGGTGACGACTGGTCTGGCCTTGAAAGGCGAACACTTCATCCAGTCTACTATCCATGGCGAGGTATCGATGTCAAAGTCGGCCCCAGCCAGTCCGTCACATGTTTCGAGTGCCCAAAACACAACAGCATCATCCGATCTCGGTAGCAGTGGTGGCTGACGGCGGCCCCGGCTGTCAGCCCAGATATCACGTTCCCTCCCGAACATGTCGCCATTGATGGCCCCGTCCCCCGGTCCGAGCATTGCCAAACTGCTGCTCTCGTCTTATTCGCGTACTCGGATTCTTTTGGTTTTCTTTTTTGCATATTGATCTCGTGACTGTGCATGGCTTACCTCTCCACCTACCCGTCCCCACCGGTTCATCGTCATGATCTGCTCTAGACTGGGAGAGGTTAAGGCAGTGAGATTCATATTGTCGCCGTTGCGGTCCGGTGGTAGACTAGAAGATGACAAGTCACAGTTTGGCAACGGAAATGCAACGATTGTGTGATGTGAAAGGTGAGAGGCGCTGCCGGTAAGCGCTAGGCTGCTTTGAGGTTGTGATGATGGGCCAGATGGAACAGTGATGATCTTTCAGATGATGGAAGAAGCCTATACTCTCTCTCTCCAGCAGACCAACAAAGTTCTAGAAAATACCCAGATAAATTGACCTCCCGCCCTGTGGATAAAATGAAAAGTCTGGGTTTGTATCACCACACTAGAGTGTCGTCTTCATGCACAGTTCTTCAGTCTCAAACACACCTCTTGAATAAGCAAAGAACCGGCCCGGGTTTTGTTTGTTCGATGCGACGGCAACACATCAACCAACCTTCGGATAGATAGCGATCACGGCACGAAATTAAGCAAGATGCATGTTGGGATTGTCGCTGCGGAGGTGGAGGAGATGGACAGGGTCAGCGTAAGACGGGCTTGTATAAGCCGTGTTCCATGGGCCACAAGCCCGTTGCCAACCCTTCCCATCGATCAACAGGAGAATGAGGCTCCTCGGTTCTTGTTTCTGGTTAATCGGTAGGTGATGCCCTCCTCCACACCGAGGTCTCCCTGGATGAAAACTTGAGTAGCAAAACCACTTCCCAGATGCAGTCCATGTCGGGGCCTGTTTCTTGGCGTAGGATTTCCAATACATGTCATGCCGTACGCACAACCACCTTGCCTCGCACCACCCCCGTCCTTTTATCGTCATGCCGTTGGTTCTGCGTTTCTGCAGGCTTGCACAAGATATATGAAAATATCACTCCTGCCTCCCCACTTGCTGCAATCAACGGAAGGATGTTCCGCTCCCGTCCAGTTACCTCCCACCCCCGTCATCCACTGTTTCCTGAACCTTGTGCTGACTGAGCAGATCGACCGTCGTCTGACATATGGCACGAACACTAGTGTGTGTGCCGTGTGTGCGCGTATGAATCGTCAACCAGTTACCTCGTGAGGTGAGGCAGCCTACACTGCATCATCCTCCACCTTCCACAAGGCCCGATCGCGGTAGGCAAGCTGGCGGCACAGCCCGTTTAGCTCTTTTCCTGTGGAACCGAATGCTACTGTCGGAAGATCTGCTGTCGAGCGCGGGTCTGTGATGAGGGAGAGGAAAAGCAGGCCGACGGCGCAGCCACGATGGCCGCTTTGACTCAGCAGAGAAACCCCACGCCCAAGGACACAAAAGGGCACGGCAAAGTATACTATGTATATGTAAATATAAGCAGGGAAAATCATGCGGGGGGATCGTCAACAGGGTTACTCAAAGCTCGGCAGAAGCCAGTCTCCCCAGATCAGCTTGTTTTTGAGCGGCCCCCAACATCGGTCCGCAGGAGTCCTACGGGAAAGCACCTCGCATTCCGGCCCCTACGCGATAAGTAGTGTAAAAAAGGGCTGAACAAGAGCCATGGAGCGCCAAGTTCCAAAGTCTGGTTGTGAGGCAGTGTGGGTTGTGTGTGGTTGGTGTGGTTGGGAAAATGTCTCGATTTTATCCGTGTAACCCTAACCCATCAATCGTCTGCATGCTCCTCACTGTTGACACCCCCCCTTCGCTGCGGCAGACCCCCTGGCATTCTGCCTGCCCTATTCTGCCCTACGCAGAAAGAAGGGCTGCATTAGCTCACGCAGTGTGCAATAGCACAGACATACACACCTCCCCTGGTCTGGTTAGGTGACTGCAGGCCAAAACGGTAAACAGCTAGGCAAAACGGTGGTGTCTTTTGCTGCGCCGCAGGGTCCCCTCCCTGCCTTTGCCCGCCATGCCCGTCGCTTCCAAGTTCCAGGTCTCGTCTCTTGTTGCCGAGGGGGAATTGTTGCCCTTCTCGGAACTGCGTCTCTGAGTGGTCCAGGAATGCGAACTCGAATCGATCATCCAGCACCGTTTTCTTATGTAACAGAATCCGTGAGTATATCTCTGGCCTCATGGTGAAGATGATCGTCTTGTATTCGCCGTCGGAGATTACACAAAGCACAGCAATATATCAAGGCAGGTTCTTGGGCACCGAAGGAAAGTAGTTTGGATCGCGCAATCGCTCGCGGTTCCGCTTGGCGATCTCGGCTTGCCTCTTTTTGAACAGCCGCTGCTGGAAAAAGGTGCTGTAGGATCTGGTCAGTTTGGCCGCTCCTCGGGCACCAGCGCTGCAACGACATGATGGTACTGACGGTTTGAGTTCGAATACGCGAGGCTCTTCATCCTCTGTTGGTGAAACAGGCGTGTCCTCCTTCTTCTGCAAGACCGTTAGCAGGCACACGACGCGGCCGGAGGGTCCACGGATCTAACCGCCGCTGCCGTCTTTTCCTTGTCGTCTTCCTTCTCGTCCTTCTTTTCCTTATCCTTGTCCTTGCCGTCCTTGTCGTCCTTCTTCTCGGCCTTTTCCTTCTTCTTTTGCTGCCTTTCCTCATATTCTTTCTTCACCCGCTCAATCTCGGCCTCGAGCTCCTTCTTCTTGCGTGCTTCGATGGCGGCATGGTCGATTTTGGGGGCACAGAAGCCAGCATCTCCGAGGTGCGAAGGGCAGACGTAGAACCAGTCCTTGCTGTCCGGCGTGATCAGGACGCTCGAGCTGGGCTTGTAGCAGATTTCGCAAGACTTGGCCGCTGTCTCGGCCACCTTGCGGTGCGTGTACTCGTTGGGAAATGCCATCTGTCGCCAGTATGAGTGTTGCTGATGCTGAGGAAGTTTGTGTGTACACAAGTGGTGCGAGTTGTTTAGCTTCCAGGTGGCCGCGGGGTAGCTTCGCGATCAAAGCACCGTGTTTGCACCGTGTTGGACACAGTGGATTTGAAGCTGCTGCCCCTGAAATGGTCTTCACAAAGATTCGTGTCTATCATTGTTCACTGAGTCTATCCGTATTAACCATCATCCCAGAACCAGCCCAGTATCTTGTCATTAGTCCTCATCCATACCTTGTCCGTCCAGGTCATCATCATCATCATCGTCATCCCCACCTCCTTCCCCATCCTCATTGTCGTCTTCTTCCTCGCTGGATGATCCGCTCCCTTCACTTTCTCCTTCACTCCCCGGATCATAATCCTCCTCCTCTTCATCTTCCTCATCCTGTAGCCGCTGCTCTGCCTCCCACTGTGCCTTTTCTAGCTGTGTCATGCCCGCAGTTTGTGGATTCTCGTCCGCACCCTCTTCAGCCCCGTTCGTGTCATCCCGACCCGCGTTCTTGTTGTTTTCGGCCAGCTCTCTCTTGGCCTTCCGCTTCTCAGCCATACTCCTGTCGGCCAACCCGTGCCGCTGAACGTAGTCTGCATTAATCCCTTCGAAATCCTCCTTATCCAACATGCCAAACTCAATCTCCTTCTCCACGCTGCCCGACTCGTCCACGTCAAGCTCAACTACAATATTAAACGTCCTTGCCAGCACCGAGGTGAAGCTCAACGCCGCAATCCTGTCCAGCGGTAGGAACACAATCGGCTTCTTGAAACCCCACAGTATGCCCGTCGGCAGAAAGAACAAGTATCCATCCTTGCTCCCCCTGAACGCCTTGACATGCACGGCCTTTTCCTGCGGGCGATGGGCCTGCTTTGTCACCGAGTGGAAGAGCTTGGGATCGGACGAGACGATGCTGCAGGCGTGGTTTCCCGCCGACTTGAGAGAAGTCGCCAATGCCCAGTGAAACAGCGTACTGTAACTGTCCGACACGGCCTCTGCCGTCTTGGCTGAAGCGCCCCCGATCGATCCAGGTTTTGGAGCCGTGCCAGGCACGGTGAAGACGAGGGGCTCGAGGGCGCCAGGGTTGGCTGGGGCAGTACCCGCGGCGGGCTTTCCAGTTCGCGTCGGAAGATAGCTGTCGCGGGGCAGGACGACGTAATTGTGCTGAACGGCGGACTTTTCGGGAACGGGGAGGTAAAAGATGTGCTCTGCAGGGTGGTTAGCGATCGCCCTCACACACAAGCAGAGGACATATATCACAACGTACCAATGTCCTTCCATGGATACACAATCCCTTGCACAGGAGCAGATGTCCCCGACAGCTTTGCATACAAAAAGTTCTTTGTAAAACACAAATCGTACTTTTTGCGTTGTGGCACCGACACGGAAATATCCTTGATCTCGAGCAGCACTTGTTCTGAAGCAGCCGCGTCAATGCTCACACCTCGGCTCGCACTATTCCCATTCGACTGTGTCTGCTGTGACGGCTGTACATGTGCGATGTCGACTCGTCTTCTCTTGGCGACTGGGCCGTCGTCTTGGGTAGAGGTGTGGTCGGAGGCTGTGGCGATGCGCTCGTACACAAACGTCGCGATATCGTTAAACAGACCGACGCGTGCTGGTGTGTCTGATAGGTACTCGTCAGTTTCTTCTCTCCAGCAAAAGCCCTGGCCGCGTGGCATACCTGCAGCTTTCTGGATGCCAGCCAGAATGTCTGGTCGCGTCTGGAAGACTGATTGGAGAGTCTGGAAATCCAGTTGTGCCGCCATGGCAGGCAATTGGTAATATCAACAAATGTAGAATTGGCAACGAGAGAGTCAAAATTCACATGAGGATTGTTTGTTTGGTATGCGTGTTTGGAAATGGTGGCCAGTTGCTTGTCTGCCGAGCTTTAAGTTTTCATGTGTCTTGGACGCGTTAATTGACTTGTTTCCGCCATAATAATCTAGGCGCCAGTATCATGTGACGTCAGCTACAAGTCCCCTAACCCTCGGGCTTATAACCCCTGAGCCAAGCCGCTTGACCTCCTTTTTCATCAAAACAATGAACTGAACAACCAGACTTCAATTCCTTCTGTATTATCAGGAAGCCAAGTTCTTTTCTCTAATCTTGCCCTACAGTCACATCCTACTTGCTCTCTAGCTATTTGATCTTCCAATGTTTGTCGTTCGACATGCAGTTGCTTGTCCAACCCCTGCCATCGAAGCGATCAGTTACTGACCCTGTACAACCCCGTCCACAATGGTCACCTTTTCTTTCCCGTTCCCAGGATCAATCACCACCGTCTCCTGCGGCCCGGCACTCACCGTCATCGCAGGCCTTATTTTCCCCACGTCCGTTGGGGACGATCTATTGTACCTCCCTTTCCTCTCTCGCCGCCACGAGGGGGTCGGGCTCAAAGTAGGCTTGCTGGTTACATGCACTTTGTTACTCTCATCCGTCCATGTCACCATATCTAACGACGTCCACTCGTCCGAAGCCCACCCATCCG
Source organism: Triangularia verruculosa (assembly GCA_033296885.1). Lineage (NCBI taxonomy): Eukaryota > Fungi > Ascomycota > Sordariomycetes > Sordariales > Podosporaceae > Triangularia > Triangularia verruculosa. The sequence continues at coordinate 40,893 of MU864010.1, read as the reverse complement.
TAGTCTCCACTTCCGAACTCGCGGTTGGCCACGTTTCGATTGAAACAGGTGTGGTGCTCCAATCCCAGTCTGTGTTCGTCAGGTCGTCCGTGATGGTCTCAAAGATCAAGCTCGTGTCAGTGTCCGTCGTCCAGGTCCAGGAGTCATCCGTCGTCCAGGACCAGCTTGAGTCATCGGTTGTGCTGGTATCCCAAGGGATGTCCGTCACCGTGGTGTCCCAAGAGTCATATGTGCTGGTGGAAGTAGAGACGGCCGAGTAAGTGCCAGTGGAGTAGGATGTGCATTTGGCTGCCGTATAGGAAGAAGTCGATGTCGGCGTCATGACCCAGCTTTCTGAAGTAGATGAGTATTCGCCCGAATCCGTGTTGTCCGAGGAAGAAGTGTTGTCAGATCCTTCCTCGCAATCACCGTGGAACTCGCCAATTCCATGAGTCGAAATGATGTTGCTGCCACAATTTTGATATTGGCCAAAGTAGACCTTGTGTTCCTTCTGACGGAACAGAGCTAGAATTTGTGTCAGGAACTGCCGAGACTTGCAGTGAAAGAACCGAGGGGCACGTACCGTATGTGGATCGGAGGAAAGTATCTCCCAGAATGTAAAACTCGTCCCACGATGGAACCACTCCCAAGAGACAAAGCGTCTCGGTGTTGTCCCCAAATACTCCTGGCTCCAGCTCAAAAATGAAGTCCTTGTATGGCACACGGATAGTCTGGTTGCCAAAACCAAAATCAACGCTCCCCCGGGCAGTAAGGTGAGAACAATCGACAATGGTGCCGTATGTTCCATTTTCTGTGGCCTCGGGGAAGAACCTCTTGATGCCTTCGTACACATCGTTTGGTACATATGTGAGAGTCGTGCCTGTGTCCGGGAGCACGCGCTCTGAAAAGTCGTGATCCGTGAGAGGGATCGACAGGCACGACCCGGGCTGTGTTACGCCAACGTAGGTGAGGTTGATCCAGTACCGGTAGTAACCGTCCTCGTCTTGGGGAAATTGTTTCGCCATTTCGATGCCATGAAGAGGACCACTGAACTTGGACATGTCGACGCCGCCAAAAACAATCTCGCCTACCGAAACTGTCAGTATTTGGGGACCTAAAACAACGGCAACAAAGAAACGCACCAGCTTCATCATCGACGCTCCCAAGTGCGAAGCTAAAGTCCTTGTCTCGAATCAAACCTTGATTGTACATGGCGTCAATGATGCCGCTGTAGTTCTGGTTATATCCCTCGCCGTACGCGGCTCCAAAAATGCCCGAGATCATGCCGGACGACCATGTTGCCACTCCGAACTGAACCGGCTGCGTGAGTGCAAACATTTCATCGTCATAAAACATAGATGGATCTTTCCGGTTTGTTAGCATCCGTGGCTGCCCATCAATGTGAATAGACCGATTGGAATTGCTCACCACTAAACCTGATGGTATCTTTGTAGAACTCGATGTGAGTCTCCCCACTACCGTACGTGATGTATCTCGACGGGAAGCTCTTGTTCACGTTGATCACAGTCTCGGACTGCTGCGGAAGATACATGCCCAACGAGCGACAAAGCTTTTCGTATGCCGGGTTCCAGCCAACCATGGTGCAATGGGGACTGACCCATGTCTCCGAAGAGCCGGTGTCAAAGTCGAGAGTGATGGCCTGGGCGGGCTCTCCAATCCACACTGCCTCGTTTGTTAGTGTGTCTGCTGTCTCTTCATCATGGGGTAGCACGTACTCTTGATTCCATATGCCATTTCCTTGAACATGCCTGTCAGGTTGGCCGTGGCCATCGTTGCGGCAGGCGGGGCGGACGATGTTGTGCTTGTGCTGTACTCGGCGGCTCGTTGCGCCGGAAGGCGCTGCGCATGCGGGAAGGCATGGCTTGTTTTGGATTTCTGCTGGCTCGGGCTTCTTTTCCTCATCGGCATGCGAACAATGCCATTTTCGGCATCGCGGGAACGTCTTGCCGTGGGAGCAGAAGACACCAGATCCAGCTCGGGCTTGGCAGCAGCCGTTGTTGATGCGGACACAAGCAGGCACAGCAGGATGCTCCAGCCTTGGGGGAAGTGCATAATGAGACGGGAGACGCACAGATGGTGCGCGACAGCTGCAAACAACCAAGTGAGTGGAGGAGCTACCGTGCTGACAGGATGTCGTGTTCCCTTGGGAGGAGCGATGGCTGCCATATATGTTGCGGCCAGCACAAACCGTCTGAACAAGTTTGATCATCTCGATCTTGACCAACCCGACACTAGATTGGGACGGGGATTGCACGTTTCAACCAAACGGGCCGTGTAGCTTCAACTTTAGCACAGCATTCACGTATCGGTATCACCATGCTGCCGACAAGTTCCGTAGGGAACGCGAACGGTGCTTGTGTCATCGCAACCAGTTCACCTGCCGCCTGGGAAGCTGCAGGCACATTTCTCGTACCTCAACACTCGGTGGTGACAAGTTAGACGATGCCGCTGCCGTGATAGTCAAGGCATTCGCAGACTTCGTTGCCATGAGCACAATCGGCCGTGTCAGTATCGGGTCAGAGAGGACGGAACGAGCACGAGAGGTCCTGAATACAAAAGCTTTTTGCCTGAGGAGGTGAAGCCGATCTCTTGCCTAGGCATGTTCCTAAAGCATGTGAGCCCCATGTGAAACAAGTATCTGTGAATGAGGTTATCATGTCCATGCATAACATTTGCTTAGCTAATTCGTACGTAGGATAGCAAACCGGGCCCTAGCCAAAGCCAGTACCGGCCTGTTCTGGGGTAGAGCCGTAGTTCCAGGAACACAAGATCGTTTACGAGTGGGATGTTTGCTCCATACCAAGAAGTTTGATTGTATCGGGAATCAAACCCTTGGCATCCCTCCTATCAATATCACCTCACGGCACCTTGCTGGCTAAAATCGAACACGATGCCCACTTCGAACATAGCGAAGAGAGTTATGTTTGTCCAGATGAAATGGTAAGCGAGGCCACATTTATAAGACGAGATTAGCATCTACCGATGGTACCACGTGAATCCATCCGGTCACCTTTTCCAGCACCGGAAAGTGGAGATTGCCGTGCATGTGAATAGCATCAAAAGGACTCGTTGGACACTCGCAGCAGTGAAAGTTCCGTCCCAGTCACTTCTCTGGACCGGTCGCCGGAAAAACATAGGTAATCGCTTCAATCAAGTTGTTGCTTGGTGCTTGATCTGAATTTGGCGCGATCTTTCGCTAAGGCTCAGAGACGGAGCAACAAATCTCAACTGCGTACTCCAACTCATATTGCCAGACAACCGTTGGAGGATTCGGGGGATCTTACCCTTAGGTAGGAGAGGCGCGACAAGCCGCGTGCAATCTAAGGGCAGATGTGAATTAATCCTCAATAGCGGAATTGAAGTCATTTTCGCCTAGGTATAAAATCGCAGGCCGTTGGCCCCTTGAGATAAGACATACCCTCCCATTGACACAGGCTGACCGTCAGAACCTTTTGCTACTGCCAAAATGCAGCTCGTCTCCATCGCCTCTCTTTTGGCCCTCGCCATTGGCGTCACTGCCGTGCCACTTGAGTCCGGAATCGTCAAGTTAAAGCAAACCGCCGCTTGTGATGCTGCATACGAGCGCGCCACTCTCTTCGAGACCTGGACCACTGAGTGTGCTGTTGAAGACTCTTCAGTGCATTTGCCTCCCTCTTCCCGATCATACTTACGGGATCAACGTCAAGGAGCTGGCCTCTGGATGCCGCGGTATGTCCGTTGAATTCCTGTACAGTCACCGTCTTCTCTAGGCCTGTCTGCGATGACTACTCGTATGATGGCGCCTGGCGGGACCAGCTTGGCTGCATCTGGACTGGCGGTGCCTTGTACCGATCCTACAAAGTGGACTGCAACATGGCGGCTTGATTTGAAGAAAGTTTGGTGCTCGAAGGTGTTTAGGTCGAAACAGTGCCTCAGTAAGATAGCCTCCAATACCGTTGAGAAGTCTAGCCGTCAGCCTTTGATGCCATGCGGTCTTCTGAGTGCTCTGTGACACACCTTGACGCCTCCATCGTTGCCCGATGATTATGGCAGTCCCATTCATCGCCTGCAAACATTCAGCTGTGACGTCATGGCAGGTATGACAAGTTCAATATCGAGAGGCCGCCAGCAACCGACCCGTGTTTGTTTGGAGATGCTTGCCCCTTTTTCGTCCAAACTCGACACGGAATGCCGCGCGGGAGAAATGATCAAATCATTTTCCAGCAACCGCGCCATCCATTATGAGGTCGCCTCCGGGCCGCAGCGGGTTCCGTGTGTCGGTTCTGTTGGGCACCTTGCGGGCACAGAGGGGTTGCTCGGAACTCCACAGACTATTTCATAGAATCCACACCACTGCATCGTCTCCCGCCAAATCCCGCCCAGCCGCAGCCCACCGACGTAGCGTAACCTTGCAGCCGGCGTCATTGGATAGCTGAAGCTCAACTGCATCTGTCGACGGCCATGGCACCGCCGTGCTTGCGTGGCTTCTCTTCAGCGTCTCCTTGGCCCACGCTCCTCTGCCACCTAAGAAATAAAACAATCCAAACAATGAAACCTCCATGAGCCCCTCCGCCAAGCAATCTGCTGTCTGACCCCACACTGTCATCTTGCCTCTCCCTAACCCCTTTCCCCCCTCCCCCCTTTTCGCCAAGGACATTGGTTCATCGCGTGATTTCCATCGACAACACCTGCAATAATGGAAGGTGGAGGAAGGACAGCTGAGGCCTCCGCAGTTCGCAAGAGCAAACCACGGGCTCGGATATGCGGCACATACCGCACGACTGGAGTCTCGGTGGAGATGGGCCCCCCTCTCTTGGGTAGATAGGTAGCTAGGAAACAAGCATAAATAGCTACCCGCTCTTGCCACTCTCCCAGAACTTCCAACTCCTCAAACCAAACCACCAACCCAACGGCCTCACCAAAACACACATCAGACACCATGTCTTTCCATCTCTCTGCCCAGAACATCCGCGTCGATGACGGCCACATTCTCCGTGCCGAACTTCAGAACGGCGACGGCGACTGGGTTGAAGCTGAGCTCGACCTCAACACTGTCCTCGGCAACGACGACGGTAGGTCCACCTGACCATGGCCGAAACGGCCGTCCTTCTTCAGTCGCTGACCATATGTTTCCATACGGGCAGGCATCTTCTCCTGGGGTGGTGGTGACTTTTCCATCAGCGCCCAAGGCGTCACCTTCGAGATCGAGGGCGCCGATGGCGTTCCCGTTCTTCGCGCCGGTCTCACCAACATGAACGGCGATGTCAACTGGCATGATGTCAACCTCGCCGAGCGCATCACCAACAACGACGGCCAGTTCGAGCTTCGTAAGTGAAGAACTTGCTCTGCGGTTGTGCTGTTTGACCGTGTCACTGACCGATATCTCTCTGGGCAGAGTAAGCGCGGATACAATGTGTTGGGTGGACTTATGCTAGGATGGAGGTGACCTGCCGAGACGTTAAATAGTATTAGCCACGCGCAATTAAACAAGTAAAATTGCAAACCTGATGAGTCCTTTTGTATGGTTGAACCCAGACCCCCCCGTGGCCGACTTGCATGGTGAACAATCACCCCCGAGAGGGTTTTGTATTTTTCTATGGTAGGGCAGTTTGGTAAATCCATATGTCGAAGCTGTCAGACTGTACTACTATGAACTCGAGTTGCTTATATCCCCCAGTAGACTACCAACAAGTTATCCGTGCACGCTTTCTTTCCGTTGCTAGTAGCCTTGTTCAATCCCGTCGAGTCCTCTCTTCTCTGCCGCCTGAATCATGACTAGATCCCTCCGACTCTGAAAAGTTTCTCGACAGACGGATCGCCATCTTGATGACCGTTCCATCGTACTGACGGATCTTGGTCAGCATGTGGTACGCCAACGCGTGAATGCCCTCAGGCGTGGCGGCGATCTTGACAGGCACCGCGTAGCAAACCTCGAGGTGTTCGCCCTCCTGCGTGAGCGACCGATAGCTGCGGCCAGAAGCTTCGTCGGTGATCAGCTGCCGGCCGAACGCCAGGCCGTACTTGCGGAGCTCCTCCACCATCTCCTCGGTGTCGACGGGACGGCAGATCTCGTAGCGGATGTCGATGACGGGGGGGCCGTGGCCGACGGCGAGCATAAGGAGGGTCATTTGCATGCCTTCGACTCCGCGGGTCTGGCAGAAATCGGGGCGGAGGATAGCTTGGACCTTGCCGAGGTAGGTGAAGGTGTTAGGGGGGTTGGAGGGTAATCTGGGGTCGGTGGGGATGATCCAGTCGGTGGTTTCCGGGTGGGAGGTAGTGTGCGGCCCGAGCCTGAGGATATAATCCTTCTCGAGGTCGGCGGTGCCCAGAAAGTACTCGACGCGGAGTTTGTCGCGCTTCCAGTCGGAGGCAGTATAGGTCGAAGGGAGATGATGAGGGGGGATGTGGTTGTGCGAGGGGTCGCTGCAGTCGTCGAAGTCTAGAAGAAGGGAGTCAGCTACCTGTGCTAGCTATAGGAACCAAGGAGGACGTACTCATGATCTGTGCCTGGGACTCCGCGGCGGCAGAAATCGAAGAGGAGCTGCTGCAATCATACCGATCCGACTCCATGATGGTAGGGATAGGATAGGTTTTGCCGTTGTCATCCGGACGAGACGCCATTATCCTATACAAGGGTTGAAGAGTGGCGGAGGAAAAATGGCCTTTCTTGAGGTAGTTGATGACGGGATGTTAATATTCAAGGCGAAAGGAGAGGAAAAGAGAGGACACCAAACGGCACTGACTGCGCTGGTAAGAAGCGTTGTAGCCTGGTATTGATCTGAAAACGCCAAGTTTGTCGCAGAGGGAAGCTGCTCGGGGGGCAACAGAGGCACTCCATGCTTTCATCTGAACAATTGCAACTAATGCCCGAAATCAGAGGGCTCCCTAGGGCGACTAGGCCGACAGATCCATTCGTACTATATAAGTGCTTTCATGATACAAGTCTGAACAGTATGAAGCGTCATATGAGGCACAATTTCGTCTCTACGTGGAATGGCACAATATTCGTAAGGAACCAGTATCTGTGTGTCAATGTAATTGTCCCATTTGTCTGTACGGCATCTAAATCCGGCAGAACGTTACGCTCCCTTGCGGCGCACAACGCCGTCTTCTACACACAACTGATGTCCGAGCTACTCTACATCTTGAGTCTCTTCCTAGACCGAGTCATGGGCATGGAAGGGGATTTCTCGACGTCCGGCTCAACCAAGACCTCCACGACCTCACATCCGTCCTTGCGGGCGCCCTTGGGAAGGGTTGACATCTTCACGACCCGCATGCCGGGGGGGATCACCATCCGCAGACTCTGGCGGCAGCGCTCGTAGTGAAGCTTCTCGAATTCCTTGCGGTGCTCGTAGTAGAGCTTGTACTCCTCGCAAACCGGGCTGTCCTTGTCGCGGGCCTGACGTTCCTGACGTGAAATCGAGAGCTCGGCCTTTTTAAGCTCTTGAAGGATCGTTTTGGAGTCGCCTTTTTTATAATCTGAAGCCACAAAAAGGTCAGCATTGAGTTCGTTGGTCGCGCGATTCACGGGCAGGTAGTGGACTCACACGGACGGGCGAACTCGCTCCAAATCTCGTAGCAGAGGTCGCTGTAGGCCACATCCTTGGGCTCTCGCTGGAAGAAGATGTAGTAGAAGCTGTCGAATGCGAGTTTGGCACCTTCGATAAACTTCTTGTTGAACTGAGCGGCTGTCCCATCCGGCTGGTTGGCGAGAAAAAGCCGGGCCATGGACTCGAGCGCGTTGGTATTCATGGGAATAGTCGCATTCTTCCACCAGTCGGCTTTGTTCCAGTTGTCGCCGTCAGAGCAGACTGGACTAAGGGCCTTGCAGGCCGAGAGAAGCTCCAGTAGCTCTTGATTGAGAGTCGGATCCATGTTGGCCATGTTTCGTTTGTTGTGTGATCGGAGTGACGGGGAAACGAAGCTCTCTGCCAAGTAAGGGCGCCGCGGCGAGATTCAAAACAAACCTAACAAAATGGGAGTCACTTGCCGGCGCACTCACATCGGTGCATGCGAAATTTCAGCAAAAGCGGTAAATGCTACTGATTCACTGACAGCTGCGCGACTACAAACATGGATACGAAGTGTAAGGTAATAGACTCGATTTCTGCTCTACTATTTCAGACATCTTAACAGACCCATCCTCAGATCTTCGACTCTGACATCCGTATCACAGACTAAGCTACCATCAACATTTCTCCCAATAGGTGCAGCTAATCAACCGCCACCATCCGCCAGATACCGCTGTGATACCCGGCATACCCTGCACGTCACGCACGCCTAAGTCGAAGAACATATCTTGACCTCGACCTTTATGAGGGAACCATCCTTTGCCCCAATCCTTGCTGTAAAGCTGTCCCCCAACTGTTCCCGCTCGGACGCCGTCATCTTGATCTCTGCCAGATAAAGTTTCTGAACCTGTGTCTCCGCCGTAGGCGAAAGGACAACAGCCTTGGTGTTGACGTCATGATTGTTCCCGCTGGTTTGGGCTTCGAAAAACTGCAGCCGTGATTCCTTAAAGCTGGCCTTCAACTCAATCAACTCCAAGAGCGGCGTTTCTCCGTTCAGCAACTCCCTATCAGCCAACTGGTTGCACTCTTTCTTTGCCGGAGACGCGTTGCCGGTCAACGGAGATTCCGATGCCTGTCTCTTCTGACCAGTAGCGGGAGCTTGGATGAGTAGAGGTACGAATGGATTGGCGGGCGCGTTGAGGGTGACACTAGGTGCATTGGAGAGAGGGCTGTTGAAGGGATTGTGAGTCGATGAAATGCCTTCTTCAAGGCTTTGGCGCCATCCAAAATACGCCTTATACTCGTCGGAAAAGCGAGGTTCGGGCGAGCTGAAATAAGGCACGTATGGCCGGAGAGCATCATGTTCAGGAATGGGGATGTCCACGTTCACTGAAAGGGTTAGATATAGTTGATCCAGAAGCTTGTACTGCGCCACAACTCTACATACCACTGTTAAAAATCATCTTCCAGATCATCCAGTGAAACTTCTCATATGTGACCGAATCGGGCTTGGTCGGAGGCTGGGTGTCGTACAGCTCAGCGCACACAATTTTGGCGAACCGAGTGTAAAATTGAACACGTTCTTGGTAATGTCGCAGCCCAAAGCCATAGGAATATTCCGGGCAACGGGAACCATGCGCCCAACCCGGCGGCTTGCCGTGGGCTTTTTCTAGCCCCAAGATGAGGACTTTGAGCCATTCGCCCACAAGCTGAGGTGAATTGCGAAATCTAACCGTCGTTGTCGGTTTTGGATTGGTCAAGGCCAAGTTGATCAGCACTTTGAACTTGTCCTCGGTCATCGCATCCATGACGGGCGGTTGGCTAGGCGTGATGGCGGTCGACATATCGCTTGTTGTCGATGAAAAGAAGAAAACTCTGCAACGAGTGGCGGGGCTGCAGATGACTGCTTGGAAGCAATTGTGTAGAGAACGGAAGGTGGGGTTTACAGCCTAACTGCCATCCCATGGTCTTTCCACGGAAGGAGCGACTGTCATTGCAAAGGTCAACGATCTCGAAACCATTGGGCTATGAATTAGACTTGAAAATATCGTTGCTCTATCTTTCTCATGGTCTGCCCCCAATTAAGGAGCCCATCACAAAGCCTTGATCAGCACCTTGAACCACAAGTCCTCCACCAGCGCCCTATTCTCCCCATCCATCTTGGCCAGCTCTTCATGCGGAAACTCCCTCCTCTCCTCCGTCACCGTGTACCCCCTCCTCACGTACCAATCGATCAGCTCCTTCCTCGTCCAGATCACTGTCATCTCCATCTTGTCTGCCCCGTGGCTCTTTGCGTATTGCTCCGCGTTGGCAAGCACCTGCCTTCCGATTCCCCCGGCCTGAAGAGTGGGGTCGACGGCGAACATGCCAAAATACCCGATTTTCTGAGATGGCTTCAACAAAACCTCGCAGCACGCAACAAGGGTGTTGTTTTGAGATGGAGAGAAAGCCATGATCACGGCGCTGTTGGGAGTCTGAATCTTTTCCACGATTCCTGCCACATCGATGCGGGTGCCGACGAGGAGGTCGGCCTCGGTCGTCCAACCTTTGCGGCTGGTCTCGCCGCGGTAGGCCGACTGCACCAGAGGCTGGAGGAGAGGTGCATCTTCTGGGGTGGCAAGGCGGAAAGTGAGGGCTGCTGGAGGCGCCATTTCGGAGATAACGGGGTGTCTGGTGGGGGTGGCGCTTGGAGAAGTGAGGGTTTGTTGAGGAAGGTGAAGTGTATTTTTGGCCAAGAACCTTTGCGCTGTTTGGCTAAAGTGGTGTTGTCGTTGATAGGGCGCAGCTATCAATTTTTCATGTCAATGTTTGTTGCCCGTTGGCTGAAACGTGATGATGAGTCAGGGTGGGAATTCTCCGAGGCTCCGCCGGCTTGACCAACATAGGAATAGAGGCATCAAGCCAGATCTGGCATCACCTGATACAATCCCACACGATACTCTACTGTTAGTTGCTAGGACGCTTGGCTGTTTTCCATGTTACACTGTCCAACTTTGCGCCGAGGTCAAGAATAAAAGATGTCGAATAGGGGTTCAGGGGTAACAGGGTTAGGGTTTCTCCTGGTTGTTTCCGGTATCGGAAGATACTGGTGGCAACGAGGTCCTTTGATCATTCAGTCAAGGGATGAAGGAAATAGCTTCAATTACCTAGAAAACAGACCTTTGCTGCACAGTTCTCAAGCCTGGGCCTCTTCCTCGGGCTTATAAGGCGGATCCTCCTTGTACACGTCGTACCTGTAACGGCTCCCTTCATGGTCATCTCTCAGGCCCTTTTGCCCCTTTCCGTAAATCTTTTCTCTGACCGTCATGGCCTCCTCGCTGGGGTCAGGTAACTCAGGATAGACCCCCCTCCTCCTCAGTTCAGGAATCAACAAGTCCACCACCTCCTCGAATGTCCCAGGGGTTGTCACATACCCAATGTTGAAGCCATCTACATCTGCCTCTCTCACCCAGCGCTCCAGCTCGTCCGCCACCGTCGGCGGGCTTCCAGCGCTTACCGGTCCAAGCCCACCAATCGCTGCATGCTCGGCCACCAACCTCGGCGTCCACCTGGGGTGCTCCTTGCTGGCCGTGGTGAAGTTGTCCAAGATGCTAGTCACCTTGTGCGCCTCGGCACTATCCTCCTTGCTGATTTCCTTATCGAGGGGCAGCCTCGACAGATCGATCCCCGTCCAACCGCTCACCAAGACCAGTCCACCGATCGTGGAGGCATACTTTTTCAGCTCAACTAGTTTCTCCTGTGCTAGCTCGTTTGTTTCCGCGATGATAGGTGTGAAGGTGGCAAATACTTTGATGGACCTGGGGTCACGTCCTTTCTTGGCAGCCAGAGCGCGGATGGCGTCGATCTTTGGTCTCAGGACAGAAGGGGAATGGCCAGAAACAAAGATGGCTTCCGCGTGCGTGGCGGCAAAGTCCGAGCCGGCAGAAGAGGTCCCGGCTTGGAAGAGGAAGGGGGTGCGTTGAGGCGAGGGGTCAACAATGTGCTTGGCGTTGAGGGAGAAGTATTTGCCTTTGTGATTGATGGTGCGGACTTGAGCGGGGTCGACATAGCTGTCGTTGACTGGGTCCGGGGAAAGCGCCGTTGGAGACCAGGAGGACTCCCATAACCTACGGAGAAAGTTGGCATCACAGGGACAAAGCTAGCGAGAATGGCCACCACCAGAGAAGACGGACTTGTAGAGAACACGTAGGTACTCATCTGCTTGACGGTAGCGCTCGTCGTGTTCAATGGGGTTGTCCAGGCCGATTGCTTTGAAGGCAGACTTCTTCCACGAAGTCACAATGTTCCAACCAATTCGACCCTGTGTGAAGTGATCAAGCGTCGAGAAGCGCTTTGCCAGCAGGTAGGGGGGCTCGAAACTAGTTGACGCTGTAATGGCAAACGACAAATTCTTTGTCACCGCTGCCATAGCTGATATGGGCTAGAGCCGAGTCAGGGAACAGTCGGTGTGGAAACTTTGCATGAAAAACTCACAATAGTAGGATCTGTCATCGGCCACTGTGCCGCCCGCCTTATGCAGTTGTCCACGCTCCCTTCATACGTGTCATAACCGCCGTACGTGTCTGCCAGAAACAAGGCATTGACACCTCCCCTTTCAAGGAGCTTGGCGAGCTCAATCCAGTACTCGAGCCGCCGTTTTGTGGCTGACTTGTCGACCGGATTCTGTTCCAGCTGTCAACACAGTGGTTTAGACCACGGGAAACCGTAGGTGTTTAGGTTCTCACCTTCCACTGTCCCGGAGATAGATGGCCCACAGTACTCATATCGAAGGCATTGATAAGAATGTGTTTCTTGCCGTTGCCGAGGTCATTCTGGATCCTGTTCATGGTGGTTGGTGGTTGATTTGTACTATCCGCCATGGTAGCCTCTGATTGTGTGATGGAAGGACGAGTGTCCAAGGAGGCAGCTGTACCTTGCTATATTCACAACTCGTAGTCAAAGAAAGGCCCTGTATATGCCTGGAAGCTTGTGCTAATATGTATCGTCCGCAAATACCAGGTATGCATTGCATGTGTTTGTCCGGGTCGCAAATAGGTGGGGTTTAACTCCGAATTCATGTTGTGATTCCCCGGCCGATGGTGTCATGCATTGCCCGGCGAACTGCATTCTTTTTCCTGCAATGACGAAGCATCGGGATGGCGTGGTATTGCGGGCTGAAGACAAATTGTATGGAAGTGTTGGACATGTATGTTAGCTGTATGTATCGGCTCGTTCGAGCCCTTGACCTGTGACGTTGGCTAAAAAGCAATGCGAGGCTCGAAGATATTGGCTGGTATTATTTCCAACTAATAATGGAGAACCAATTACGCGTGTAGATAGCTTCAGATATAAATGAAGGCCAGAACTAAAAATGAGAAAAAGAATCTGCCCCCACGCGGGATTGAACCGCGGACCTCATCATGTCATAGAATGTTTACGAGTGATGCGCTCTACCACTGAGCTATACGGGCTTCTTGGAGTCGGTTGCTGACGTTTGCAGAATCTGACTCCATGACCCGACAATATTATCACAATCTCTATCTTGCAACTGCTTACAGCTTCTTGCCTTCGCTGCTCTTAAAACTCGGTGTGTCCACTGACGACGCCCGCCCCTCCACCTGCTCCACTTTGGAGGTACCAAACTCGCGCACAACCAACCAAGCCGGCCAGATAGCAGCAGCCCACAACCCAAAGTTGATGTAAACACCTCCAACCTCGGCAAAAACAACAAGAGACGTGAGGCCGTAGCTGACAGCCTGCCATGCCGACTCGGTTCCGCGCAACAGCGCAGCATAACGGACTACCTCCGACTCATCCTTGGCCAGATTGTGGATGATGAAGTACAGGAACATGTAGTTCAGCTGGAAACCGACAGTCAAAAACACGAAAACGGCGAAACTCTCACCGAAGTTCCTGTCGACCCAGTCAAACGTGGGTCTGGTGACACGGTAACGGGTGACAAGAACTGTCGCCCATGTCCACCACGCGCCTTGCAGGATGACTATGACCCAGAAGCTTGTGCGAGCACGGGTTTTGAGCGCAACTCTGGTGCGATCAATCCAAGCCTAGTCGTCGGGTGTCAGACCTAATTCCGGCAAGCAAAGGGGTGGATGTGACTTACCCCGAGGATCCATCCCGAAACAACAGCAATAATACCAGACAAGAATGACCCCAAAGCGCGAGATCGGACAGAAAACCACACTGCTTCGTGTTAGTTCGTCCCCTGGTTGCTAACCAAAGACAAGAAGACTTACTAGCAAGATAGGTAAAGTAAACCGCCTCCGCAAAAACAGCTTGCCCGATGAACAACAGCATCAACAGGAACTTCTTGCCCAAAAAGAGTCGGGCCGTTTCCTTGAGCTCAAAAACCGGACCACCCGTGATGGTCAACTCCACCTTCTTGCCATCTGTCTTCTCGACCTTTCCTGGGGCATTGAGCAAAAGGCTAAAGATGGGACCAGTGCACTGCATAGCAATAAACACCAAGAAGACAGTGTATGAGACCTTGCCAGCTTCGCCATTCTTGGCGTTGAGGCCCAGGTTGATGGCACCGCCCAGGATCTGACCGGCAAGTCGATATGTCAGCCAGTAGCCTATGGCTTTGCCTCTGTTCCACGGCTCTGGATACGCGATAGCAATAGCAGCCTCGGCCATCCAGAACACGCCAGCCGAGGTACCGCAGAGGGCAGCACCTAGCAAGACGAGCCATTCGGTGCCGAAGCGGTTGTTGGTGTAGAGTCCAGCTGCATAGGGTGCAAAGCCAAGCCTGCCCACTGTCAGTCTCCAACATAACATCCACGAGACACTTGATGCTGAAGGGGCAACGCACGTTCCGAAGATGAGGGCACCCTTGATTCCAATATAGTGCACCAGGGCACTGGAGAAGTAGCACGACACAACCATGAGACAGAAGGTCAGAGCGTTGGCTGCATTAATGAGCTGTGGTGATGCAGCACCGCCAGCACCAAGCGAGTTCATGGCGCCCCAGATTCCCGGAGCCGCCAAATTGCACAAGCCCAAAATGGTCATGTTCCAAAAGGTTGAACGGTGCCATCTAACCGGGTGCTGCTCAGATTTGGGAGGCTCAAGTTCAACCTCATTGTGGCGGGGGACGGTGTTGTCGCGAGATGTCATTTTGAGCTGGCTGTCTGGGAGCAGACTTTTGCGAGAAAGAGGTACGGAACCGAGGAATAAGGCACAGCTTTATCCTTGCTCAGCAACTTTGGCAGTTATACATTTATACCTCACAACGAAGAGATATTCTGGTGCTGCTTGGGCCTACCGGAGGCCCGATCTCAGCGGTGAGCATCGTGGGAGCTGGAGCACAGGAACGGGAACCTTGACCATGCACCGGACCGGTCTCGGCTTGTCTTGCAAACAGCGATCCAGAAGCACGCAATGCTCCAGAGATGCACAGCAACCCCAACCCCCACTCCCAGAAGCCTGGTTGCGCTCACTTGGCGATAGCGCCACCCGCGCCGTTGTGTCGTCTTGACCCCCATCGACAACCAAGCGTTATATTCGCGAGTACCCCAAGGTTTGAGCCCGGACTTATTTTTCACTTCCAGTCTTGGAAACCGCTGGGACTGACCTCTTCATTGTAACACATTCATATTCGTCACAGTCTTTAGGGCGTTTTGAACCTCCAATGGATCGCTGCTCAAACCATGTCACTACTTTACAGCCCACTCATACTGTATTGCAACCGGAGACGGAGACAAAACGCCAAAGATGCATGGAATAAAGAGTCATAACCAGACACACAAATCTCTGTACTAAGGCAGATCCCACCAGCTCTCATGGATGTCTTTCAGGCTTACCTCTCCTGGTAATCTCAGATAGGAGGTCATGTCCGAGTTCTCGTCCGCCTCCTTCCTTGTCCAACCGTTCCCAAAGTACCAGGCGAACCTGTTACCCTCGGGGCCGAGATATGTGTATTCCCAGTCTTCCCACCTGGGCTCCCTTCTCACAGCAGTGACATGACCGGCACTTCCAGGCCAGATACCATGAATTCTGCCCCCAGGGCGTCCGCCGTTGTACCAACTGCTGCAGTTATCTGAGAGAACAGTGGAGGCGAAGAAAGCATCGGAGTACTCAACAAACTCATCGGCCGCCTTCTTTGAAGGCTGGATGCTCTTGATGCCCTCTCTGGCTACTTTCCGCAGAATCTTGGCGAAGCACACTAGCTGGACCTCGACAGAATGGGGCACAGTTCCCGAAGGACCTGTTCCATGAGGGCCATGAACGAAAAGCAAGTTGGGAAAACCTGGTGTCGCGAGGCCGAGATAAGTGTAGGGGAAGCTATGGCCAGTTTTCGATTCTGGATCCCAAAGCTCCTTCAGCTCTGTCCCGTCCTGCCCTTTGATTGGGAACGGAGTCACCATGTCCACATTCGCGCCCGTCGCGCAAAACACACAGCATCGACCTTCCTCTCTTTCCCGTCTATTGTAACAATCCCGTCCTCTGTGAACCTCGCGATTCTCGAGGCGATGTACTCAACATTATCCTCCGAGATTGCCTCCAGGTACCCCGGCCCTGGCGTCAACCGTCTGCAGTTTGGCGAGAAATCCGGAACAATATGCTCCAACAACTCTGGCTTCTTCTTCAACCTCTGCTTCATGATCTCGATGAACTTTTCTCTGAGGTCAATGTTCGTCTCTGACCCCCTGAAGAAAGCCGAGAACCTCCTCCAGTATTTGTCCTCCAGCTCTTTTCTGAACTTCAGATACGCCTCCGGGTCTCTAGCGAACAGCTCCTTTTGCTCTTCAGAATATGGTTGAGGCCCAGCAGTTCGCTCATCGCCCGCCCAGCTCCCCGCAATCCAAGTCTTGTTTCTCGCGTAGTGGTCCAGCTGTTTCACTCTCTTTTGCAAATTCGCCACCAACTGAATCCCCGAGGCACCATTCCCAATCACGGCCACAGTCTTGCCGTCGACATCAAACTCTTCATCCCAGTGCGACGCGTGCCTGAGATGTCCCTTGTATGACTCGATGCCTTCATAATCTGGCAGTTTCCAAGCGTTGAACCGTCCAATGGCATTCAGCACAAAGTCAAACTCTTCCACCTTTGACTGTGCTTCCTGCTTGTGCTGAGTGCTGACCTTCCAGACCGACTTTCCGGCATCCCATTCGAGAGATTGGACTCTGGTCTCAAATCTTGCGAGTCGGTAGACGTCATGCTTTTTGGCGACGGATTGCCAGTAATCCCTGATCTCGCCGCCGGGTGCAAATTGGTCGGACCAGTCGGTTTTAGGTTCAAAGGTGAATGGTAGACGTGGGAGGATATGTCACAACAGACGCCAGGGTATGTATTCTCGAGCCAAGTACCTCCCTGTAACCCCACGTTAGATTAGGTCTATAAAGTGGGAGATCAAATGGAATAAGAGCAAGCTTACAAAGTCGTCGTTCTTCTCAAAGATGGTCAGTTGGATGCTGGGTACTTTGGCTGGTAGCAAGATACCCGCTGTGATTCCTGCTAGACCGCCACCGATGACGGCTACTTTGAGAGCGCGTGGCTGATCAATGAAACGGTCAACGATGGAGATTCGGGTTTTGGGATACGTTGGAATGCGCTGAGGAATGGTTGTGACAGCGGAGGCCAAGCCGGGAGAGGTTGCTGGCGTGTAGTGGTCGGATTCTGAATCTGAGTTGATGTCGCGGTCCGAGGAGGACAGTGGAGGAACTTTTCGAGTGGATGCAGAGAGGTCGGATAGCTTTTCTGTTGCTGTGATAACCGCTACCGGATCGGGGAGGGTTGTGATGGCAGCCATGATGGTTGTGTAGGTATCTGATGGAGATCACTTGCGAGGCAGCGAAATCGACATCACAGTTCTCGAACGCACTTCAAAGCGTTGATTGACGCGGTAAAGTCTATAATACCTCCTACCAGAACAAGCACACAGACAAGCACACACCATCATGCAGATCCAAATGTCGTGATCTAGTACCTACCCAGCCCCTCCCTCGTCTTTCTGCGTCAACTCCCGATAACGCTTCCCCGGAAGCCGACCGGCAACGTGAACAATAACACCATCCGCAGGGCCAATGCCATCATGCATCTCTATCAATTTCTCTTCCTCTGGCTGCCGTCCCCCACGCTGCCCGTTGATCCACAACACTAAAGATCCCGAATTCTTATTCCCGGACTCCATCACCGCAGTGAGCTTTGGATTCACCTTTCTTGACTGGAGTGACACAAATGTCAACATTAATTGCGCCATGTCATGTCACTTTAGCATGCTGGAGGGGTTCCACCCACTTGTTGACCTATGAAAAGGGGCGGCAACGGGGAGCGTGTTGCGCCTCTTAGCGTTGGATCGGAATGGTGTGATTGACGCGCGGTTGAGCTGGCTGGACTAGCAGCAAGCGGGATCCGCTCACTGAATGAATGCGGTCTTGACTCGATGAGAGCTTGCCTTGTGACGAACTCGAGGTCTTTTCGATTCTAATGAATGAATTTCACAGTTAGTAGTGCTTGGGGATGAACTGGATGTAAACATAACCAGAATCGATGGCCGTTCAGGGGCTCAGGGGTAGCGACCAGGGTATGGGCCCTAACCGTGATTTCCAAAAGCAGATATGTCGTCCAACTATGATGCATGATTAATCTCCCTTTTACGTATAGTAATATCTGTCAGACGGTAGTATTGGGGGCCAAAAGTAATTAATTCCCGGTATAGTAGGAGGAAGTCCGGCTAAGTAGTACGGAAATCTCTCACTTAGTAGTATAGGTCTCTCTACTAAGGTCTTAATCTCCTTAATAGTAGGCCTTCCTAACTAATCTAACGATATCCTATTAGTGAGCCTCAGGTACCTATGCGAATTTTCATTCAGCTGAAGAGGCCAATACCAACAAATCGCAACCCCTTGGTACGTCGTCTAGAACTGTACCCCTATGCTCTAGTAAGGTAGTCATAAAATGCCGAACACAACGTCGCGATTCTGCAAATGACTGTCGCCACATTGCCGTGTACTTGCACCACCCAATAGTGACGCTATGCTTGCATTCGAAAACCCCAGTTCCTGGGATCACTTTACGTTGCCGGAATATGGTGCTACCTGATAAGAGACCTGCACGTCTTGTGCTCAGAGTGATATCGCCGACATAACTATATGTTGTTGATCAGTCATTTCGCAGGGCCGATTTCTGCGATCAACATACCCATGGTTTTCTGTGAAGCCTGACGAGGGTCGTTACCGTTTACATTTTACCTACCTTACACATCGCAATCAACATGGGCGCCGAAACCCTATCGACAGCAAAGCGAAAATGGTACCAAATACAGAGGTTCCAGACGCAGGATACCCCTCGCGAGAGGACGCTCATCAACAAGCTCGATTTGTTGATCGTGCCTTATGCCTTCCTGGCGTACTGGGTCAAGTACATGGACCAGTCCAACCTTAGTATGGCTCCCCACAAGCTTTTCCACTTCTCAAAGTATTCGGAGCTGACAAAGCGAACCCTCCCAGACAATGCGTATGTCGCCGGCTTGAAGGAAGATCTCGGCTTCCAGGGCAACGAGCTCGTCCAGCTACAAACAATGTACATCATCGGCGCCGTCGTCGGGCAGATTCCCTTCATGTTCCTCTTCACCTACGTCCCCATGCACTGGGTCATTCCTTTTCTCGACGTCTCATGGGGCGTCTTCACTCTTCTTCAGTACAGAGTCACAGGCTTCGCCGAGTTGGCCGCCTACCGCTTTCTCGTCGGGTGGTTCGAAACAGCCTTCTTCCCAGCGATGCACTACATCTTTGGGGCTTGGTACCGCAGTGATGAGATTGCTCGCAGAGGCGGTGTCCTTTATCTTGGACTGACGCTGGGAACTCTCACCGCGGGACTCATCCAGGCTGGTGCGAGTGAACGGTTGGAAGGTGTAAGGGGCTTGGCAGGGTGGAGGTGGATGTACATTATTTGTGCATTGATCACCATCCCTATCGGTATCCTCGGGTACTTTGTCCTTCCTGGGACGCCTGACAAGCCGA
This sequence comes from Triangularia verruculosa, assembly GCA_033296885.1. Lineage (NCBI taxonomy): Eukaryota > Fungi > Ascomycota > Sordariomycetes > Sordariales > Podosporaceae > Triangularia > Triangularia verruculosa. Next base: position 21,440 of record MU864010.1, on the reverse strand, counting down.
ATAAGCTTCTGCTGTCTGAAGAAGATGTTGCTGTCGCCAAAGAACGGCTGCAGCGAGATGGACATGTCACTGAGGGCAAATTCTCCTGGCAGGGACTGGCCAGGATTGCAAAGACATGGCACTTTTGGGGGCTGGTCTTGTTTGACATCCTGTTTTGGAATGGAAGTATCAACACCTCGACCGGAGGTTACCTGCTCTGGCTCAAGAGTCTGGGGAGGTTCTCCAAGGCGAGGGTCAATGAACTTGGAACGATCTCACCGGCGTTGGGTATGTTTTACACAGTGGCCATTTGCTTAATCGCTATGGCACATGTGCTGAGGATATACCTCGCCAAGCAGGAGTAAGTTGTTGTTTTATAACCCCTCATTTGCAGCGCCAAGAAGATTGACCCAGAGTCTCGATCGACAGGAACATCGCTGGTTGGGGATGGCGGAAATGGGGATAAAATATGACAAGACAGATTTTGATATCATTTACATTGCTAAAAATCCTGATACCTCAAATCACATGAAATCATCTTCCGCAATTTCTCGTCGAGCAAACAGTATTCTCATGGATATACCGAATCTCTCCCGACTCCACTCTAATCAAATTGTTTGTCGGTGTGCCTGGGTGCCTCGGAATGGCAGCATCGAGGAAGGGGAACAGGTGGAAGATGTCGACTGCTCCCAGCTCCTCGTCAATTGTATATCGTTGCTTGCTGACATTGAAGGGCGGCGGAAAGTTGAGAAGACAGCTGTTTGTGATGTAAAACCCTCCTTCCAAACGAGCGCAGTTCTTGGCGAAGACGGGCTTGACGGTGTGGTCACCCCAAGCATCGATGTAAGAATCTCCCGCTGCTTTGAGAGCCTCCCGTGACTCGCGCTTTTCAACCGGAATCGGGGCCCAGTTCTCCTGTCGGTTGTAAATCAGGGAGCCAGTCGCGTTGAAGAGCCAGTCACCAGTGTCCAAGACGATCGAGTCGATGTGTGTGGCCTTGCCGTCTTGAAAGGAAAGTCTGGTCCCGATGACATAAGGGTGGCCTGTGGTAGCCACAACTTCGGTGTACGAGGCGCATTGTGTGGTGTCGTAGATGCTGAGATTGAAGTCGATCTTGATACTTTGTGACAAGACACCAGCTGTGATGTTCAGAGGAGCGTCGTTTTCGTAGTAGTCAACATCATCCGATAGGGCTGAGAAGGTAGGTTCCCCGGCGGTGAGAGCATCGAGATACTCTGCTGTTGCGGCCTTCAAGAAGTCTCGTGTGCAGGCGGCTTGCCCCAGCACTGGCAAAGCCAGGCCGAGGCTTGAAATCAAGACAGCAGACAGCATCATGGCAACAAAGGGCTAGGAAATCTTGGTCAAGCTTAACAAGGTGAAAATTGCGATCCCCCACATCTCAATTTGTACCTGGCAGGAGGTGCAAATTGGAGTTGGATGAGGGGTGGCTGTGTCGAGTGCCGACCCGCTGAGATTTAGCCGTCATGTACATGAAAAGTCGGGGTTTACAAAATCTACACCATGACTGAGAGGGGGCGACGGCAATTGGTACGACGTAGATATCACGATGTATAGCCGCTACAAAGCCTCCGATCATCCGGTGAGGGGTGGCCAGTGATCTCTTCTGGCTGCGCAAATCATTTCATCCCGAATTTAACATCCCTGTATCGATGTGTGTCCCCCACATCTTCTTTTCAGTCATGCTGTGTCAGTCAATGTTGACAGTCATTCAGGGGCTCAGGGGTTCGTGACCGTGGGAGTGCACGGGCCATTATCATAACAAGGGCACACTGGGGTTCTCTCCACTGGTTTCTGCAGAAGGCGCGGAAGGCGCGGAAGCAACGGCACCCGGCCATGATGGCTGCACAGGGCTGACTGCTGACGGCAAACTTGGGGCGTAGGGCGCAAACTTGGATCGTCGCGAATCGCATCCTTCGTCTGAAAGCCCGCTCGATCTTGGCACCTAATTCACCACTTATCTTATCGGCCCCCAATTACTGCATCGGCGGCCCGCACGTCTACCGACATTGCGTTCCTCGGGACGCATGGCCCACTAGAAGACCTTAAAGACAACACAAACGGTGTTATAAAACTCGAATCCGAGGCTTCAGATGTCGAGTCCGAGTCAACGACTCCGTCCAGTTTCCCTCCCGGATTGTTGGCCAAGCATCAGCGCCACTAGTCCAAGATTGCGGAATGGATTCTCCCCTAGCGTTTCAAAAGTCGCCGTGGATACCAATCGTCCTATGCGTTGAGCGATTTCCTATTCCAGTTGGCGCCTTTTTGCTGTGCCGCCGTTAGCTGCACTGTTTTGGGCAGGTTAACCGCTGGGTTCGGACGCCCAGAGCATTTGGATCCAAGACATACAGGGGGCGGAGTTTGGGGCTCGTCATGAGCTTGATGTTGACGGCCAAGACTTGCGTTGAGACAAAATGCACTTCCCTCTTCTTTTCTCTCCGTCCCATGGAGCCTCTTCCCCATCTCTCTCTTCCTTCTCCTTGGTGGTCGAGAAAAGCACGCTCTTTTCAGTCCTTGTTCCCCAGACGCAGTCGTCAACTTATGTTCCCAGCGTATTTCCCGAGTTTTCCAGCGTCGAGGAGCTTTGGGGAAACAATCCGATCTTAAGGAAACCGAGTGCGCGGGTGGGCCACAACTCGTTGGCATGATGTCGGCAATCCTTCGGTCAAAATACCAGACGGCACTTTTGCTTTTCTTATTCATCTACAGAAGCGCAGTGGAGGCGGTGTCGCCTGTCTCCATCAAAGGAACAAAGTTGTACGATGAAAACGGGGCCCAGTTCTTCCTAAAAGGTTTTTGGTCTTGGCCGTTTTATTCTTTCCTCAAGACTGACAACATCTAGGCGCGGTATATGTCGGTGGGGACAATCGTAACGATCCGTTGCTCGACACGGATCAGTGCAAGATAGACGCAGAACACCTCAAGAATGTTGGGGCAAATGCAGTATACGTTTACAGCATCGATTACGGGAAACTAGGCCAGCATCGAGGATGCATGGAGGAATTCGACAGGCAGGGTATATACGTTTGGTTGCAGCTGGGCCAGTTCCCCATGGTCACGTCACGGGTTTGTGTTTTCTGATTTCTAGGCCTGTCTCCTTCCTTTCAAAGTCTCTAACACAGTGCGTCACAGAGCGATACTACTCCGAAATGGGATCTCGGTCTTTACAACATCTGGACCTCAATCATTGACTCATTTTCCGAGTTTGATAACCTCTTGGCCTTTGGGATCGGACAAGAGACTGTCAACGACACGTCTGTTACCACATTGGTCGCGCCGTCCTTGAAGGCCGCTGCTCGTGACTTGAAGCTGTTCCGCGACAAGAGAGGGTACAGACCGATTCCTATCAGTTACAGTGCCGGAGACTTTGAGCAATATCGTCTCTTGACTGCTCAGTATCTCACATGTGGGCCTGCTGAGTCGAGCGTCGATCTTTATGGCGTGAATATCTTCAACAATTGCTCTGACAGCAAGCTTAACCGGCTCCAATCCGAGTTCTCTAATCACCATACGCCAGTTGTGTTTGCGGAAGATGGATGCTTCCCGCTCACCCGCGAATTTTCCGAGGTCAAGACTTTCTTTGGCGAGCCCGAGTTCTCTCGCATCTTTTCAGGCATGAACATCTATCAGTGGGGGCGGAATGAGGAAGGCTTTGCCCTTGTTGTTTACAATGACGAGACCAACCAAAATGTTGGCCAACCCGGCGCATTTTTACCAGCATATACGTCTCTCCAGCAGGTTTGGAGTGAAACTGTCCCCCAATCCACCTCCCGAGATGCGTACAGCGTTTCATCGACACAGCTACCCTGCCCAACAGCTAATCCTCAAGTTGGCTGGTTAGTTGATGGTGCTGTCGCGTTGCCGGTTATATCCGGATTGGACATCAACACCGTGACCGCTCGTACAAGACGGGCGAGAACTACATCGACTTCAGGAACGGCCTCGCCTACCGGAAGCGGGACAAACGCAAACCTTGGACTTGAGCAGCCCACCACAGTTGGTGGAATGTCCACAGGAGCAATAGTCGGTATCGTCGTTGCAATCGTCGCTGTCGTTCTGGGCGGGATTGGCGTTGCATTTTGGCTTTGGCGTAAACGAAGGGCACAGCAAAATGCACCCGAACACCTCAGTGGTCCTTACGAGAAGGCCGGGGACAGCTCCGAACGTGGTTCGATGGCGAAGACCGAGTTACCTACGCAGGAAAGAGCTGCAAATGAGCTGGAGGGCGGCTTCCATCATCAACTTGCGACAAAAACGGATTGGAAGTATCCTTACGAGGCCAGCAATCAGCCCGTGGGCGAATTGTCTGATGGGACGTGGAGGCCTGGGAATCATTTTGAGCTGGAGGGGAGTCTATTGCCAGGGCCAGGGTATCATCCAGCGGAACAATCGCCTGTTCCTGCACCGAAGCCATGAACGTCAACAACATCTTCTTGTTCTTTTCTTTCCGTAAATAATCATAAACCATACCTATTTATACTTTTGTACAAATATGCAAACCCAAGAACGAAAGCCACGCTCCTTTGATACATCCTGTCTAAAGATTACACCCTAACGACCAGCTTACCACCACTGATTTCGCCCTTCCTCATCCGATCCAGCGCCTTGTTAACACTACCCAGCCCAGACTCGACGTCAATGATCTCTGGCGGCTGCACTAATCCTCCCTCCAGCAACCTTTCCAGCCAGCTCACCAGCGCCTCGCCAACTGCCGGTACCTCGTGGAACAGCTTGATAGGAACCGTATGGAAAAGCGTCCCCTCTGGAGCCGTTTGCTTGGGCAACCCGGTCAGGCCAATCAAGTGCGCGCTCAGCAACGTTGAATCATGTGGTGTCGATGGCGGACTTGGCGGCGCCTCACCCTCCTTCAACACAGCTGGTTGTTCACCACCCAAATTATCCGGCGACAACGCCTGCAGCAGGCTCGTGGCCGATTCTCTTCCTCTAGTATCAATCCCAAACCTCAACTTCCCCTTCAAATTGCCCCTGATAATGGCTACCGCTCTGTCTGGATCGTGGCTGTCAACCAGCAGATCCGTCCTGATCGCCTTGTGGTTCGCCAATCGAAGCCCATGCTTGGCCTTGTCCACCACCGCCACCGTCTTCAACCCTGCCAGCTTGGCCAGCTGGATGGTCAGGTTGGCCGTGGTAGAAGAGCCGCCCCAGACGGCGAGCCAGTCACCCTTTTGGGCACGCTCGTGGGAGCGAATGCTGTCGAGGCATTCGGGGCGGATGTCTTCTGCTATTCTGTCTGCGGGGAGGTCACGGACGAGGGAGTAGAGGTCTGGTCCATCGAGAACATGGCTGAAATCAAGACCAGCACAGACGCCCAAGGCGAGGGCGGCAGCGACAAAGGCCACACCGAGCGTGGAACCCTCTTCGATGGTTAGTGATAGGGGCAGGCGGACGGTGTTGTAGTCAAGGCCGACGACATATTCTTGATATGCGGCTTTGCGGAGGTCGCGGTAGTCGGTGGAGATGACGAGCACCCGATCCTTTTCTCGGAGCCGGGTGGAGGGAGATGATGGGGTTCGGATTACTGTGCCAGCAAGCTCGCGGCCGGAGATGTATGGGAGCGTGGGGATGGCAAAGTTAAAGTCGCTATTGGTGTAAGTGAGTTTCGCCGGCTGGTAGAATAGAAACAACTCACGGAGCCTTCCAATCGATGGGGTTGAGCCCGATGGCTTGGGTACGAACCAACACCTCTTGCTCGTCTTGAAGTTGTGGGACCGGGTAATCATCTGTCAATTCGTAGGGTTGCCGTGCAGCATGCAGCAGCAAGACCGTCTGAGTTTCTGGTGGAGGGGCGAGGGGCTCCTCTGCCTCTGTGATACTGAGACCGTCAAGCTTGGGGCTCGATAGCGACTTTCTGAACTTGTGAAGAGACATTTTTCGGAGGAAGGATGTTCCACTCATTTTGTTTCTAGGGCGGTTAAGGCAACGACACTGGTAAGGAAGGTCAAGATAAGGGAAGGAGATCAAGGTGATGGCAGCACGGATATTGCCGCAAAACCCGACCGAGATTTGTCAAGTTATGTAGTCGAAAGACACAACAGTGTACTTGGATTGCGCCATCAAGATAGGCACAGGGTCTCAGGCCCGGGTGTCTCAGCCTCGACACACGGGGTCTTTCCAACCCACCCCCACGCAAACGGCAGATCAACACCAAAGGTCACTATTCTACAGATTACCGATCCAAAATCTGACGCCTCAATCTTCGGGTTGGCATCCGCTCCGGGGGTGGTCTAGGGCGGACTTGGCGATGAAGCGGCCGCGATGAGCATCATCCCCCACGTCAATTGCGCCATCGCCTCCCGGCAGCAACCACGGGTCCTGCCGATCCACACTCGGCCGCATGCACGGCGATGGCGGCATGATGTGATACTTCTTGGTGTTGTCCATATGAGGCCCTCGGCTGCAGGTAGACGATGCCGACATATCTCCAGGACTCCCGCTCAGCGTGATAAGCAGCAACCAGCCTCCTTCTCGACCGTCAGCACATACTACCGCTCACAATGGCTAGCACCTCAGCCGCCCAGTCCAGGCCAAAAAGGCCACTCATCGTCAATGCATTCGTCGAAATGTGTACGTTTTCATTACCAAAAGGCCTCCCACGTGTTGCATGAGTCGGATTCAGCTCAGCTCGACTAAACACTCGCTAATGCTTCTGTTGGGAATCCAGGCAGCGGGCACCAGTCCCCAGGGCTTTGGAGGCACCCTGATGACGAGAGCTGGAAGTTCAATGATCTTGATCACTGGGTAGAGCTAGCCAAGTTGTTGGAGGAGGCCAAGTTCCACGGAATTTTCATTGCCGATGTCTTGGGTGAGTACGAGCCCCTTTTCAGACCGCTGCTACCCTTGACACCTAAAGACCTCATGCCAACATCAACCCAAGCCTAACGCAACCCTTGATACAGGTGGCTATGATGTGTACAAGAACTCTCTGGACCCTGCTGTCATCAGCGGCGCCCAATGGCCCGTGAATGAGCCCCTTTCTGTTGTGCCGGCCATGGCGGCTGCCACGAAAAACATTGGCTTCGGCGTGACCATTTCCACCACCTATGAGCAGCCCTACCATCTCGCCAGGCGACTCGCAACAGTCGACCATCTCACCAAGGGGAGACTCGGCTGGAACATCGTGACCTCCTACCTCGATTCCGCTGCCCGCAACATCCACGGCAAAGCCACCCAGCTCGCCCACGACGACCGCTATGCCCAAGCAGAGGAATACATGAAGGTCATGTACAAGCTCTTCCAGTCATCCTGGCGCGACGACGCCGTCATCCTCGACCGCGAGAGGGGCATCTACACCGACCCCGCCCTTGTCAGAGAGATCAACCACAAGGGGAAGTTCTTCAACGTCGCCGGCCCCGCCATCACCCAGCCTTCCCTACAGCGCACGCCTCTACTTCTCCAGGCAGGCACCTCCCGCGCCGGCAAGATCTTCGCCGCTCAGCACGCCGAGGCCATTTTTACTTCTGCTCACTCGCCCGCTGTCTGCGCCAAGAGCATCGCCGAAATCCGCGAGCTGGCTCGCACCGAGTTTGGGAGAGATGGGAATAAGATCAAGGTCCTAGCTTTGGTGACGCCGATCCTGGGCAGAACGGAAGAGGAGGCGCAGGCCAAGCATGCCGAGTACCGCAAGTATGCCTCTACTGAGGGTGCGCTGGCGCTGTTTGGCGGCTGGACGGGCATTGATCTGAACCAGTACGGCGATGACGAGGAGCTGAGAGAGGTCGAAAGCAACGCTGTCAAGTCCACGGTCACTGGGTACGCCAAGTTTGCGCCGCAGAACTCCAAGTGGACGAAGCACACAGTGGCTGAGCATGTTGCTATTGGTGGAAATGGTCCGATTCTTGTCGGTACCCCTGAGCAGGTTGCTGACGGACTGGGGAAATGGGTTGAGGAGGGTGGCGTGGATGGATTCAACTTTGTGAGTCTGCTCTTGCTGGAGAATGACAAGAGTGACAAGCTAACAAAGATATAGGCCTATGCCCTCTTCCCACAATCCTTCAAGGATATCATTGAGTTGCTTCTCCCAGAGCTGCGGAAGCGCGGTCTTTTCTGGGATGACTACGCTGTGCCAGGTGGTACATATCGTGAGAATTTCTACGGCGAGCCAGGACAAAAGCACCCGCTGCCTGAGCATGTCGCTGCCAAGTTCCAGTGGCGGGCAGGTGTGCCGGCTGAGGATCATCAGATTCCCGAATAGTTACGGGAGGTTGATAGTAAATCGATAACGTGACTGTTCTCTGCATGTCTACCACTTCACCCTCCAATTCCACCCCTTGACTCGAACACGGACCCAGAAGAAACACCCAAATGCTCCGACGTAGCTGGCAATAGCAAACAGAAGCGGTCTCCAATATGCCCTCCGATCAGATTGTCCTCCCATGTCTACCAGGCCTCCTGCGATGGGTATTCCCGTCAAACATGCCAGACTAGCCACTGTATAGGAGGTGGCGTAATAACGACCATAATCATGTGTCTCACAAAGCTGACCGAGACAGATGGGCACCAATGTGATGTTGGAACCACTGACAAGCCCAAACAGGACTGCAAATCCCGTTATCAATCCAGCTCCGCCGCCTCCATCTTGACCCAACGCATCGGGTAGCCAGAAGCAGGCGACTGATACGAGGCAGATGGCTATCGACACGACCATGGTGTTGTATCGGCCTGCCTTGTCGGCTATGTAGCCAGGTAAATATCGCCCGATGCATGAGGCACCATTGATGATGGCAAGCAACTGGTAGGCAAAAGCCGCATCTCCACCAGCATCAGAGTCCTCGGCCAATCCCTGACGAGCGAGATAGTAGCTTGGTATGTATGAGACCGGTACGAAATATGCCCATTCAATAAAGAACACTCCTGCCGTGGTGAACGCCATCGCCCCGGTGCCATCGACAAACATGCGCGGGTCAGGCAGCATATCTCGCCAGGTGGAGGACGCCTTGGCCTGTCTAATTTCCAGTCGGCTTCGACAGAGCAACACACTGACAACACAAAGGACGAGCAGTACGAATCCAACAATCCTCAGCGCCCATGGCCAACCAAGTTTTGGGACCAGCGACTGCATCATCAAGGGCCACATCACACCCCCTAACGCGCTCCCCACGAAGGCGAAGCCACTCGCCGTCCCCCGTCGCTTGTCGAACCAATGGGAGATGGCCCCAATGGCGGGTGTGAAGAGGAGGGAACACCCGGCGCCGGTGAGGATGGAGAAGGCGAGGATGAACTGGTAGTACTCGGTGCATTGAGCAGTGGTAAAGATGCCGACAAGCAGACAGACCGTGCCGAGAGCCATCAGTCCTTGTGGGCCATGTCGGTCGAATACGGGCCCGATCTGCACGCCGCAAAAATAGGAGACGAAAACAAAGATACCAAAGATCCATCCGATAGCCTGGTTGGAGTAGGTGGGCAGCACAGTGGTTGCAACGAGGGCCTGGAACATGCCAACCGAGTTGACGAGTCCCATGCCACAGGTCATGGCACACCACGATCCGAAGGCCACGGTCCAGGCCTTGAAGCCACCTTCTGGGTACCGGTAGGTAATTTCTTTTGGGTCGACATTGTGCTCGTCCGAGTTTTCTTTCTTAGCTGTCGGGGGCCCATGAAGGGGGCTGTTTGGCGTTGTTGGATTGCCCATGGTGCCGGCCGCAGTCGGAGGGAGATGGGGTGTCTGATTGGTAGCGATGTTGGTGAACAGCGTAGGAACTGAGTCTGTAAAGTTGGATATTGAACCTCGCGAGCAGTACCTAGGTTGACAAACAATACCTCGATCGATTGCGTCATTGGTCAAACCGATACAACGTCGGCTGGAGAGAGCATCGAATGCGAAGACCGCTCGGCGGAATGCTACCAGTGATTATTGAGATGATGAACGAAGGAGTATGCGTGTTTAGAGCTCACCTTCTCCTTTTTCAAGGAACCCCGAAAGGCCGCATGTTTTGAAGGTAACAGTAGGTCAGGTTCACCACGCTCTATGAGCCAGGCCGCGGCCGTTGACGATGTCGATCACGACGATCCACCATATCTCATCGAGATCTCTTTCTGTACGCCCGTAGTTGAGAATAGCACCAATCAGAGACGCTCCGAGCCGGGTTGATATAGGTCGAGTATTTAACCTCGAGATTATCACGATGAATATGTCTCCATCAATTCACTACCTAGGCAGTCCTCTTCAACACCTCAAAACCTCACCATTCAACACCATGGCAGCCACCACCCTCCCCCCTTTCAACGCGCTCGTCGCCGAGTCTATCTCGCAGCACAGCCAGATCCCACCTGAGCAAATCATTGTCCTCGACAACTCTGACAAATACTGTCCCGACGGTATCAAAACCGACCAGTCTCAAGATGAAGAAGGCGAGAGCCTGGCGGCAATTTTCGGCACCATGGCTGAACTCAACAAAGGCGCCCTCCTGGACAAGAACCTCTGCACCAGCAACCCCGACAACGGCGGCCACTCGTTCCGCTCTGCCCTCCTCAGCGCAACAGACGAGCTCGCCAATCTTGCCCAGGGTCGCAAAGTCCGCTACGTCGAGCTCGGCCCCGAGCCCTTCAAATCAAGCGTCATCATCACACACCTGATCAACTCTGGCGTTCACCTCAGCCAATACGTCGGAATTGACATCAACCCCGAGTCCGAACTCACCATGCGCGCCGCGCTCGAGCCCATCATCGGCCCTGACAGATTCGCCTATCTCGTTGCGGACTTTTACAAGACCTCGGCCGATGACCTGCCGCCTCTGCCCAACTCCGACAAAGAGAGTGAGGTCATCACGGTGATGACCAACCTCGGATTTCAAGAAGGAAACGACCTTCCCTCCCGCCTGGGTCCTATGCTCTCCCGCCTCACTCGTCCTGGAGATCTCTTGCTGTCAGAAATGCAAGTCTTGCCATCGTCTGCCCCGTCCTCGGACGCCTCAGACAGCGAGAGCGACAGCGACGTCAGCACCGCCAGCACCGCCAGCATCACCGACTCGAAACTCGTCGAGGAATTTTATCACCACCCCGAGATGCTCAAGTTTTCTTCTCTTGTCGGCAAGAAGTTTGACAGGAACTTTGACCTCTCTCCACGATCCAGCCCGAACAGCAGCGCAGAAGATGGCTATGAATACATCTTCCAGCTCGTCCCACTCCAACTCTCAGACGTCGGGGAGGTGGCCGTTGCTACGACGCTGGTCTCTTTGCCAATCCCGGGAGGGAAGGGCAAGAATTACGTATTGACAAACAGCTGCATCAAGTACACCAGGGAGCAATTCGCCAGAGCGAGGGAGACGCAGGGGAAGTTTGGAGTGAAAGGGTGGAGGGAGACGGGGGATGGGTCGGTTGTTTTTCAGATCGCCGAGAGGCGTCATTGATTTTTTATCATGTATCATGGTATATGTCTCTTCTGTATCAGAGTTCCTTCCAACTGGTGTCGTGTTCCTAGTCCGAGTCCGAGCATATTGGTGAGGGTAGGATTCGTCGTCATGACTTGCATGACCGCGTGTAGTTGTATGCTTCCAGTACCTAAGTCTGCAGATCTCTCCGCTATCAACATCGGCAAGGGCCGCAGCCGCCTTCCCGCCCCGTTGAAGGTGTAAACCGTCCGTGATCGACATGGTCTTTCAGCCACGGTGCAACCTAAGCACAAACCAAGCTTAAATCTCAACCAAACAATCTGCCATGCTTCAGACAGATGGTCTACTGTAGGATGGAAAAGCGAGATGCGCTTCAAGTCTATGCTGTCATCCTGCCGATCCCCCTTCGACGTGATGCGCCTTTCAAGAATCCCATCACACTCAGACTCAACTCTCAAATCCTGTTGTTACAAGCCAACCACACCACTCAGAATAAATACACTAATCAAACATGGATAGAAGCAAGGAAACCAAACCGACACCATCCCCCACGCTGCAATCTCTCAGAGCCCGTCATCTCACCCGCGCCAATCCATACCCTGGGTATACCAACCAAGACCTCCTTTCCCAATCCCTATTCCCAATTTCATGTTCCACATTAAATCTCACCCCTCTTGTTTCCTCTCAATCAGCACATTCATAATTACCAATTAAAAGTTATAGTATCTCGGTTCATCAAACACATGATACTGATGCCCCCTGACTCCTTGTCCTTTGAACATCTCGGGAAACCTCCATCCCTCGGGCACCTCGTGCTCTTCCACTCTTCTATCTCTCACATGTTCTGAGACGCCCCAGACAAACTTGCTGTCCTCTTCCGAGTCGGGAACAACAAACTTGGCCACCTGCAACTCGGTGTCGGTAATGGTGCTCCTGCTCACACGGGCATAGCCGGTTCTGCGGAGACCCTTGAACAAGATGTACTCGCACCAACGGTCCCAGTCGGTCTTGTCCACATCATGCATGCCGCTCACCTCAGACACGTAGGTGTTGTAGTTACCCTCCAGGGGCTCGGTGACGAGGTAGGAGAGGAGAACGCTGGGGCGGTTGGTGCTGCCCATGAGCTTGGACAGATACTCGGACTGCAGGCGACGGTCCTCGGGGTCTTCTTCCTGACCGGAGTGGAAGACAAAGACGTCGACCAGGGTTCCGTACACGTCAAGGGTCGCGTGGATGGCAGGAGCCAACTCGCCGACGGGACTGGGAAGGAGGTGATGGGTCGAGTTGACAATGGGGAACTTGGACAGGAGGGCCGCACCCCAAGTGTGCTTGTTGGGACCCGGGCCGTAGTCGACGTACATACCAAGGTCCTCTGCCAGGAACTGCGTCGTGTCACGGTTGCCCATGATAATACGCTGCAAGTCAGACTCCAGCAAGCCAATGACATCCACCTCCAACTCCTTGATGAGATCGCGCATGCGATATTCCGAGGACCACATGTCGTTGTCGAGAGAGAAGTGGATGGTCCAAATACCGGCCGTGAAGAGACGGTCCTTGGCATGGTAGGGCTTGTAGTCGTTGGTCGGGAAGCGAAGGAAGTTGGCCGACAGGAACAGGAGGTTGAGGACACCGAGGACGCCAAAGTGGTACTTCCTGTGGTGAGTGTTTGCAGGGCGACGGACGCCAAGCTTCTTCTTGTTGTCCTTGGCCTGCTGAGAGATGAGGTCGAAAAGACCGACGCCAAGGCACAGCATCATGGTAATCATGAGCCAGTCGGTGTGCTCCCGAACCAGTGGGCCGCCAGGCACAAAGGCATAGGCGACAACCCAGACGTGGAAGAGGACGAGAAAGTTGTAGATGAGGAAGCCAAGTCCAAACGTGGCAGCAGGGCTCTTTTTGGCAGCGTTGCCAATCAGGGGAACGGCGACAGCCATGAGGTAGGTGGCCAGAGCCAGGCCACCGTAGTAGCCGCGCCATTGCCCGTAGAGAGTGAGGTAGGCGGCGGCGACACAGCCCAACCCGTAGGCAGTCCAGCTGGTGGCAAGGCCAGGGCGAAGGAGGCCGATGAGAACACCAGCGGTCATGGCGGCAATGGTGTACCAACCGTGAACATTGGAAACTGGGCCCCTGATCGGATAGCCGTCCCAAACCCAAAGAATCATGGTGCTGGTATCAGACAGGAGAGAGTGGAGACCGAAGAACAAACTACCAATGCCGATGGCAGACAGCACCGCCGACCCGCTCTTCTTCTCGGTCGTGTTGTTACCCTGACGGGGGCCATGACGAGTGAACCTCAAAGCCGCAAGAATGGCAAGAAAAAGACCGGTCCCGTTCCAGCCACCGTTCTCGGCATGCATGATGGGCCAGATGGGATTGTTGGTATGCCAGGCAAACTTGGCCACCGACGACATGAGGAGGCCAATCGTCCAGGCGAGAATGCGAGCCTCGAGTCTGGCGGGCTGCACGGAGTCGGAATACCAGGTCGCGGGCCAGCTGAGGCAGCCCATTACGACACCGAAGCCGACGGTGAAGAGCCGATAAACCGGGTCCTTGACCAAGTAGGCGAGAAGGCCGGACAAGGAGAGAAGGTGCGCAATGCGCTGGTTGCTAACAATGAAGAAGCGTAGTGGCTTGATACCGAGGAGGAAGGGAGAAATTGTCGTCATCACGAGGGCCTCATAGCCAGAAATTCCCATGTGCCAGAGGGGGAAGTCTATCGACGTGTCAGATTTGATGCAGGAGAGATTGGCCTGGGGCACTTACACCAAATGACAACACCCAAGCTGGTCAAGATGGACCAAAACACGAACTGGTATCTGTTAGACCATGCCAATGTAGGACCTCATGAGGCAGCAGCACTTACGCCATGGTAGACATCGGCTGCAATGTCAAGGAACTCTCCAAAGCGGAACCCGGCAGAGTAGACACCGCCGGTAGCCTGTTCCTTCCTATGATCGTATTAGCTCACGCTTGATGCCAAGCAACAGGCGAGGTAAGCTTACTCCTTTTCAAGCACAGCAGTTGGCACGGAAGACTTGTTGACACTGCTAACTGTTTTAGAACCTGACTTTCGACAACCCATCTGATCTTGGATATTGTACAAGCCCCTCACCCGCAGTTTCGTTCCAGGCAGGGGGCTATCTTGGGAGCCATTGGACGTACCCCTTGCTCGCGCCCTTCACGTCCCTGATCGTGATCTCGAACGAGTCAAAGTCCAGAGCAGTCACGGCGTCAAAGGAGACATCAAGGACAATCAACGCCCATTCGAAGAAAGCGTAGATGGTGTAGGCTAGGCAAGTTAGCGCCAAGGAATTTAGTTCTAGCTGGACAAGACCTACCTCCGGCAACACGGTGCACCTTGTGCTGGATAAAAAAGTACACCAGCGGCACCAGGGTGCCGAAGAAGGCGCTCGCAATGTACTTTCTGTACTTGATGGCCTTCGCATTCGGGGGGCTGAGCGCAATGCAACCCGTCGTCCACGGAATGGTGAAGACAATGTAGGAGATCATCAAGATATCGTGCCAGTCATGGTCGTCGGTGGAGGTGATGTAGGTCCACCCGCCGCATGTCAGAGTTCGGATGACGCCGGACCACCCGATCAATTTGGGGAGCGTTCGGCCGGGTTTCGCGGTCAAGAGATACCATAGTCCGACGAGAGCAAAACGGGGACCTGAAGACATCAGCGACCCATACCGGCCCACCCGGGGAGAGAGGGCGCACAGGCAACATACCAGAGGTAATGGCGATAAACAACATGAAGATGGACCGCTCAGGATAACGGTCGCCAATGGTGGCCGACACCGAAGGAAACCATTCTTGCGGGTAGCCGTACCATTCATTCTGGACAATCTTGTGGTAGTGAAGACAGGACCCAATGACAAGGGCGCTGAGAAAAGCCACTGGATCCGGAGGAGCCGGGGAGGTCAGCAAGAGAACCGACAAGGTGCGCAAGGTGAATCAGGGTGTTACACACAAGAGGCAGCGACAGTGTGCGACCAGCTCACCCACTGGCCGTTAAAAGAGAGGACGACGCCGGCGTCCTTGTCCTTGTAGCGGGACGACGACGACGCCATTTTGTAGACGCGCGCGGGGTTCCAAGCGAGGGTTGAAGCTCAGGCCAGGGCAAGATCCAAGATCCGATAAGAAAAGACAGGGCTTGTGTTGGAGTTTGATCGGGTCAAGCGCTGGGAAACATCGCCGTGGGCAGCAGATTCTGCAAAAGACGGACGGATTACGAGAGTCGAGGACGGGGAAGAACCTGGAACCGACAGAAGAAATGCCGTGCATCGAGAGACTCGGGGCAAGATCGAGACAACACCAAGAGCGCCAGAATCCTCGGCGCGATCCGATCCAGAGAAATCCACACGCGCCAAGCCGTTGACCCGGCTGCCACTGCCCTTGGCAGCCACGGTGAGCCACAAAACCGTTTTCTTTTTGCGTAGGGCTCGGTGAGCGAGGGAATCCAAGGTGAAGGGAGCCCCACTAAAAAGTTCAACTCCGGCGCATGCCCTGGTCAGCTTTGCGCAATCCATCCACCATTGCCATTGAGTCGCCATTTCCAGATCGCAACTTCATAATGGGTGGCGCCGCAGAAAAAGCCCGCTTCTATCTCGAGCGGGCAGCTCCCGAGCTCCGCGAGTTTGAGGAGAAAGAGATCTTCACCAAGGTACGTCTCGGCTTGCTTGACTTGCAGCACACAATGCCTAACTTTTCTTGGGTATTTCTAGGATGAAATCCGTTCTCTGGTAACAAAACGTTCCGACTTTGAGCACCTCGTTCTCTCTCCGGGAACCAAACCAACCGACTTCCTCAACTACATCTCCTGGGAAACCTCCCTCGACCGCCTCCGCGCCAAACGCTGCGCCCGCCTCAAGATCCGCTCCTCGTCCTCCCACGCATCCCAAGCCCGCACCTTCAACATCTTTGAGCGCGCCGTCAACAAACACCCCGGCTCTCTCGAGCTCTGGTTCGCCTACCTCGATTTTGCCGCCAACGTCAAGGCGACAAAACGTTGGAATCGCATCGCCACCCGCGCCCTCCGCCTACACCCATCCGAACCCTCCCTCTGGACTCTAGCCGGCCGCAGAGCCGCCAAGGCAGGCGACATGGAGAGGGCCCGCGCGCATTTCTTGAGAGGGTGCCGGTTCTGCACGACAGAACCAAACCTCTGGGTGGAATATGCCAGATGCGAAATGGAATGGCTCCAGAAGATCGAGGCGAAGAAGGCCGGGAAGGGCGTCAGGAAGGGCGTCAACCCGGTGGAGGCGATCAAGGATACCGAGACGTTGCAAGAGGGGGATATGATTGAGTTTGACGACGAGGATAGCGACGAAGAAATGGACGGGGAGATGATGCTTCCTGATCCCGATGCCGAGGGAGCGGACGGAAAGAAGAAAAAGAAGGTCATGACGGAGGAGGAGACGAGGAAGATCGAGCAGAGTCCTGCGTTGAGTGGGGCGATACCGATGGCTATTTTCGACATAGCAAGGAAGCAGCAGTTCTTTGGAGCCAGGGCGGCGGAGATGTTCTTCGACATGTTTGCGCACTTTGGGGGCCTGTCGTGCCAAGAAAGGATTGTTGGACATGTGCTGGGTGCCATGCAGGAGATGTATCCCGGGCATGCTTGCACTGTCAGCTGCTGGATCAGACAGCCGGTTGTGGGTGTTGACGTGCTGGGTGTGGGCTTCCCCAAGGCACTCAGAGAAGTGCTCGCCAGGCTGAAGCAGGGGCTAGGAGAGACAAAAGACAAGAAGGCGCTAGTTAAAAAGATTACGACCTGGATCGAGGGTGTTTTGGTTGTTGAGGGATTGGATGAGGGCATTAAGATGGTGTTGCAGCACACAAAGGGGTCGTTGGAGCAGCAGGTTGCGAATTGATACCCTGATGATAGCATAATGAAACTTTACACTTATAGATCCCCGTCATCATCCGGTGTGCCAGAATAACCCGTGCAAACTGGAGGTCGTGCCTCGTACTCCTTGATTGCCTTGTCCTGAACAACGCCCAACAGAAACTCCCACTCGGCGGCGCTGACCTTGCTCACGCTCAATCTCGACTGCTTGATCATCTGCATGTTCTGCAGTGGCTTCCCGGCGGCTCCGAACTCTTTGAGCTCTCTGAGAGTGATGGGCACAGGAAACTTGCGGTTGAATTTGACGTGGACAACGCTCCACCTGGGGTCAGATGCGCTGGACTTGGGGTCGTAGTATGGTGCTTTGGGATCATGTGCCGACACTGCCGTATGTCAGTATAAGAGGGTTTTGAAAACGTGATGAACAGGCTCACAATCAGGCGAGTGCTCTTGCACAATCTCCATCGTCCCAACGATGCCGGGCTCCTTGCAGTTGGAGTGATAAAAGAAGGCCAAGTCGCCCTTCTTCATGGCCCGGAGGTTGTTGCGGGCCGCGTAGTTGCGGATCCCTGATTGCACGTCAGTATCACAAGCCAGGTGATCAGGAACAAGAAGTAGCGTACCGTCCCATGGCTCTGGCTCCGTTCTGGAAGCCAGGTCGTCAATCGAGAACTTGACATCAATGCCATTCTCATACCGAGTATCGGGTTCGGCCTTCAGAAGCCAGTAGTTCTTCTTGGCGGTCTTTTTGGCTGGTGGTGAGGGCTTCTTTGCTACAGTTTCTGGCATGTCCTTTAATGACCGTGATTTCTTGGCTGCTGGTTCATCCTGTGTGTTCGGTGAGTAGAGATCAGGCTGTCACCAACACCGAAACAGACTTACCTTTGAATCAGAAGCTGAAGTCTTCTCCTTTTTCACCGATTGCTTGCCCGTCTTAGATGAGACGGCGGCAGGTCCTGGCACGTCCTCCGTCTTCTGCAGACGCATCGAGCGCCGGCGTGGCTCAGCGGCCGCCGCTGCAGCCGGCTCCTCTGCATGGGTCGACTTTCTTTTCGGCATTTCGGGACTGGAAGACAGTGACCGGACAGGTCCAAACAAGAGACAACTTGATTTCGCTGGGACTGATGAAGGACCAAGTTGAGGCTGCCTGGATCGAAAATTACAGGACATGCCAACCCCCTGCCAAACTAGACCCAGCGCACGCGACACGCGACTTGCCCACCCTGAGGGGCCCCTTGGGAAGGCCAAGAACATGGACACTTGCTTGCCCTGCCAGATGAATGATTTTGCCTTTTTGCATCATCCGCACGAGCTCAATTTCGAGATGCCATGTTTTTGGTGTAGGTATGGTCAGTAACTCACACCCGGAAAGCCGGCCTTGGCACCCCGGGTGGGGTTCCCGAAGCTCAGCCCGACATCATCGGCCCGGGCCGCAACGAGCCACCGAATAGGAGCATGTTATCTTGCTCCTCTAATACCCTCATTCAATCTTTTACTGCATTTAACGGCTTGTCAGGGCGAAGTTGTGCATCATGTTGACATCTAGACGGTGGGGCAAAGTTGGCATTTTAATCATCTCTTCAACAACAGCAGGTATCCGTACCCACTGCCGATGACAAAGTGGCAATTCCATCCTTGGCCCGACAAGTGGCAGAGAGAAGCAAGGCGGGCAATCACATATTTTGAGGGGTTTCAGGAACGAAGTGCCGACGTGGGATTTGACGTGTAGTTCAAAGGCGGATGTCACCAATGGAATGCATCCTCCCCGAGGAGAGGAACCAGGCCTTGCATGTCCATGTCCAGCTTATCGTGAAGCAGGGGTCTGGAAAATTGACGAAACAAGCAGCCGAGACCCAATGAGAAACGACGTCCCATTTCATCAAAGGCTTCTCGGTGGTCGCGTGTCGACAGAAGCGGATGGGAGGGGACAGGGAAGGGAAAAGCCACCAGGAACTAAGAAAGAGCCAAAAAAGACCGGCCTGACGAGTCAAAATCTCGGCGTACCGCCTGGCTGGATGAGGAACAACGCGGGCATGGAGCACAATCTATGGTTCTCTGAATACCTTACTGGCGGTGGTCGAGGGTGCCCTCTCCTGGTATGCTGATCAGCTAGCGGCTATCTTGAAGGCTGGATCCGCCGTCAAAGAGGGAGGAGAATAGGGAACACCAGCGCTTGGAGAACAGTGAGCGAGTGAGCGACGAGTAGACGAGGAGATCCATGCCTGACCACGGAAACACAAGAAGATGGAAAAAGGACGGAGGTACCAAAGCATTTGAGTTTGGCTGGGCCGGTGGAGGTGCTCGATGCCCTGTCAAATGGTCTGCTGGTCGGAGAATTTTTAGTGCCTGGCTGTAAAAGTGACTTTGGTGCTGAAGGGCAACCGACAATAAAATGGCCAACTGCCCACCACCCCCTTCGTTTCCTTTCCCTGCTTCTCTTCCTGACTCATTTTGGCCCTTTTTTTCTGTCTTTTCCATCGTTTGGATCCTTTCACCACATTGTTGCTGGCTCTGTCACCAGTTGAACATGGCGCCGCTATCACCCTTCAAGTCCCTTTACCCCAGAACGGCCCCGAGCAGCGCTGTTAGTACAAACGGTCGCTGATGGGAATGGCAAAATGACAGCGACAGCATCCTCGGCGACCAGTTCCAACAGGAGGAGGAGGTACGAATAACTGAGCCCGAAAGAACAGAATTTCCGCCTGCGACCAGCGCTCGATTGACGACCGGGAGGATGGGTTCACTGTCAATCTGGACCAAGAGAAGGGGGTGGGCGACCTGACCAGGATCACCTCCACGACCCCAACCCACTGCGCTCCAGCCCGGGGGGACCGCTCAACGACTCTACTTTGTTGAACAGCACGACAGCCAGCCGCAGGGAATCGGCAATGAGCGTTTCTGCTTTACCTCTAGGCTGGAATTTGCAGCAGAAGCAGTCACCGAGGCGACTGCTGGGCCTTGTCAGGTCATGCGGTGATTACCGGCGGGGCAGCATGGAATGCGGGATTGTGCGGCGGTCTGTTGGCGGTCAAGCGAGTCACCAATCTGGGCGCCGGTGCCCCTTGAGGACTACGATTTTTATTCGATTTGAAGGAGAGCTTTCTCATCTTTGGCCTTGTTGGTTGTGGACCGATTGGCGTTGCCGGAAGGTCATCATCCATTATCAGTCACCCTCAGGACATAAAAGGATCTCTTTTCAAACTCTCGTCAAGCTCGCATTCCTTCGAGTCCCAATCTCACCACGGGCATGGCACGAAATCGATAAACCTGCTCAAGGAGGCGACGCCTGGCCATGGGCAAACAATGGCAATCCAATACTATCGGAATCCTAGCGTTCGACCACAACCACTGGTGATATCAACGGACAGCTCACTACAGGTACCGTTGGAAAACAGGGCGGCTTCCAGGTCTGGCGGAAACCCAGTGCACAGGCTACTGTTTTGAGTGTCGCGCCTTATGCGAGACGCCGATTGGCCACAAAGGGCGGGAGGGCCCCGTAGCGCTAGTCCGTTTCAGGACCCAAGGTTTGTCCGGCTGAAAAGCAACCAGCTCCTTTTCGCGGCGTGCGCTCAGTCACAGCACAGCACCACTGGACAGTGGACATCCGACTGAGGTAAGACCTGCCCTTTTGTTTCCCTCATCCACCCTATCCACCCCCCCGGCTTGCCGATTCGTTTCCAAAGCCTATCGCAGGGTCTCGTGATTTTCCAGGCCTCTTGCTGCAGGTCTGGATCAGAGCCGGGGCCGCGTGGTGATAGACTCTTGTCAAGGTTTGGGTGACGAGCGAGAGGCGCTGACCGCGAAAAATTCTCGCGGCTCCAGCATCACGTATCGGCCATCCCCGTCTCAGCTGCTTTTTTAGTTCCGAGTACGTCAAACCTTGGCCCGTACGGCCTCCACTTTCACTTCATCCCCCGTGTTCCCGGCGGTTGTTGCTGGCTTGCCTTGGTGCCGGCGGTTGTTTGGCTTTCCGGAGCCCGGTGCTGTCTGCCGCCGGTGCCCCCGAATCGGCATCGCATTTGCGACAGCGGCAGCTCAGGCCGTCGCAAGAAGTCTGCGACTCCCGTCCAGCTCTGGTTTTTTCTGTTGCTGCTGTTCCCTCTCTGCTGCCCTGTTGCTGCTCGCTTCGGGTGGACCCCGCGGGGGGGGGGGGGGGGGGGGGGGGGGGGGGGGGGGGGGGGGGGGGGGGGGGGGGGGGGGCGGGGGGGGGGGGGGGGCGGGGGCCGGGGCGGGGGGCCGCGGG
>MU864009.1:0-95446 GCA_033296885.1 Triangularia verruculosa | reverse complement strand
CGCCCCCCCCCCCCCCCCCCCCCGCGGGGGGGGGGGGGGGGGGGGCATGGGTTTAGTACTTTTTTGCGAGGCGTTTTGGGAAATTCTTCTTCCAAGGTCAAGGAAGACTTTATGATTGGGTTCATATGATTGTCTACCATGTTTTTGTTTTTTTTGCAAGGTGGAGTTTCGTGTACATATCTTATCCGATCTGCTATTACTGCTCATGTCGACCTTGACAAAAGGTTCAACACTTGAGTTGGAAGCAAACGTAATGTTGAAATTTATCAAAGATATACACTCGATCTACTTGACTGGTATCTGGATAGTATCTGCATTCTTCATTTTGATCTACCATCGCCCCTTTACCTCTTTACCCCTTTCACCGTGCTCCATATAGCGCATATTGCCACATACCTATCTTACATGCAATCATCTGACTACCTTGGTGTCAAGCACGGGGGGTTGGGCGCTGGAAGTGGTGCCCCCGTGTCGCCAGCAAGGTTTTTGGGGTGCAGCCTTTGGCATATACAAAAGTATTGGGCCAGCGAGCCTCTCAAAATAGAGGTTATATATCATCCGCCCGCTCTTTCTACAACCACGAGGGTTTCATAATCCGGCCCTCTAATGCTACAATATAGCCCCTTGTATTTACCCTTAATTCTTTCTCTTTACATCAAGATTGTTAGACTTACTGTAAGAACCTCATCTTAGATGGCTCCTGAAGACACCAATTCTCAAAGCCAAGGTGTATCAGGGTCAGCACGGAATACCCTTTGGCAAAGTTGGCTGGATATAGATCGAACAATGGCAGCCATAGCCCGAGTTCAACGCCACGAATCTTCAGGCAAAAATATCATTCAGGCTCTGTGGCAAGGCCGCTCCGCATAAAATGATGGGGATGATGTGCCCAAAGATGAGAAACTAGGGGAAGGTGGAGCGAGAAAAAGGAAAAAGATATTCTGAGCGAATAGGAGGTTAGGTTTGTTTGCATCCCAAGGCTTAGGACAAGTTGGATGCTTTGACTGAAGGAAAGACTTTGTACGGGTTAGCTTTGTACGGGTTAGCTTTGTACGGGTTAGCTATGAGGGCAGTTCCCTCCCCGAATGTTATATAGGAAACGCCTCCTGACAAGTTCTCCTCCATGGTGTTACGCATCTAGACCGTTTAATTTATTCATGGCAATCACAGGCTTATGGGCTTGATAATGCATTATTCTGCTATTTTATCACCTGCTCGCGCAGGGACTCACAAGGTTGGTCTAAATATCTCTCTTCGCAACTTGAGGGCCTGCTTCTAGTCATATTTGGAGATTACCGGAGTTAAAAAAAACTTTACCATACAATCCTCGATGTGAATTACCTCGGGCAGCCTGGATTAGTTTCGGCCTTGGCTCCTTTGCCCTTTGCGTTCCAACCTTCAAGACTAGGTCGTCTATCAATCTAAGCTTAGCCCGGAAGAAGTGCCGAAGTAGAAAGACAAGCTTGAACTAGACAAGCCCACCTTGCTGTATCGTCAGATAATTACCGAACTTAGTATCATAGTGGCCAACCTGATACCTTATACTACTAGAATTAGGGTACAATCTTGTGACTGCATGTAGAATCCTGAACAAAGCCCAGCGAGCTGAACCATTTCTTTGCATCGCGAGGGCGTACTGCGGCCTTCTGCCAGCCGTCGCTGAATGGGGAACAAATATCATTAAGATCAACCAGCCTTCCGCCGTGCCAATTGTCAGGCTTGTATGCCTCCAACGCAAACCCCAGAGCATAAAAGAAATCCAAGTGGCTCTGGCCGACCGCCGGGTCCTGTGTCTTTCCTGTCTCTCCCGGCACAAACTCATAGATGATTGCCCAGTGCCAATCCACTCGTTCGTCCGCTTCATCCTGCACTGGTGGATCGAGCCGAGGGAGCTCATCCCACCTTACTGTTGTCCAGCCATAGCATACAGGCAAGGACGGGAATGGCGGCGGTGGTCGAGTCGGATCATGTGCTGTTGGCGTAGCCTCTGCCGACTGATGCCGTGCCTCGTCGCTGAACGCACGCAGGTTCTCGATGACATCTGCCTTTCTGCGTGGTGCGTCCCTGATCCTGATGGTCGTATTGGAATCGGCTGCAGCGTCCGCCATCGCCCACCTGATCTTCTCAAGCAACGCGACTGTGCGGGATCCGTCTTCGAAGGGCCACTCAGCCTCCCGCCATCCATCACCCACAGGCAACGGCTGTGGAGGGGGTCGCTACGTATGCCAGAACTTGAAGGGGGAGGGATACGTAAATAAGCGTGATCAGTTTTGAGGAGAAGTGGTCAGAGTGTAGCGTGCAACTTTGATAGCAACAGGAAGATCCTTATCGCCAATGGTAGCTTTGAAAACAATACCCTCCCTTCCGTGGCCCAGGTAATCAATCCATTTTATCTTTGATCCGTGTCGGGGAAATTGACGAAGCTTCGGATCCTTAAAATCACGCCAAGCAGTCGACGGCGCGCCCTCGAGAAAGCGCTTATCAATGGGCGGGTGGTCGTCCAGGTTGTCACTTACTATGTCACCGTACATTTTGCTTAAGCAATGGTCGAAGAGTTTGGGAAGGATGAAATGGGCATATTTGTAGTGAGTTCAACGGTCAGTTCGAGGTGACTTGACAGGGATGCGGTGTTTGTGTTCCCCAGCTTGTGCCGTGCCTGAATACCGGCAAGGCCTCGATACCCCCAAGTCCCATCCATACCCTCCCCCAATGTCATGGCAACTCAGCCAACACCGCATGCGTCCGAAATCGAAGCTACCCTTCACAGTAACCTAGGGAAGCACATCTCACGGAATGGACACCTTGCCAGCTAGAGATTCTCAACATCAAATTCCAGAAACTCGAGACATAACGCGAGGATAGCAGCAATGCTGAGAGCCATATAAAAGGCAAGGTTACAATCCCGGCCACAAAGTGATCATTTTTATTTTTCGTTTTGCAGCAAGGTTTGATATGATAGCAGGTACCGCAGGACGACACTGCCTGTTACGCTTGTGTGGAGTAATCAAGATACGAGACCATGGTGGCTGTCTCCTGAAGTGTATCTCGGTCCTGCTACCTGCTCAGGCAAAGTCGTCTAGTGCTCTAGTGGGGTAACATTCAGCCCCAAATGTCCTCCCCTACGAGGGCTCTTGTAAGTGAAGCCAGGAGTATATGGGTGTATCAAAAGATCGTTCAAGTCCAGGGAGAAAGGCCACAGGAAACACTCACGAGAGACAGGTCCGTGACAAACACATTGAACTTGACGCCCTCAACACAATCACACATATAAACAACACCTCAGGAGTATGTCCAGATCAATTGCCCGCTTTTTAGCCCTGCCCCAGTCATGACGAGTATCCTCGGTTTTGTCATGCCCCAGAAGTAATCCCTTTGATGATTCCGGTTACCAAACCTCCCGGTGAGAGGTAAACGCCCATTTTGAGAAGTATTTCCCCAAAGAAAACAAAGCACGCATTGTTGTCGTAAGCTGCCTTGTGTTGTTCTTTTTTTGCCTTGCCCGTGTGACGGAGCAGAGCTCTGGGTTGTATTCCACTAGCTTCTGAATTTGTTCGCTAGTTAAACCACAGACAAAAAGCAGACCTTTCCCTAAGACCCCCTGAGATGCTCCAAAACACGAAAAGATGTTGCCCCGCAAAGAATGCCCATCATTTAGACCTCGGTGGTGACCTTGGCCTTGGCGTTGGTGACCTTGACGGATAATTGCTTCGCTCTGGCAATGATCTCGATGCGCTTTCTGGAGGAGACGTTGTGGGCGATCCTGTGAATCCAGTCAGTATTTTTTTTTGCTCGTCGCTTACTCGACAGCATTCCGGGGTTCAGAACGCGAGATTGGGAAAACGTACTCGGCAGCGAAGGTCTTGTTGTGCATGAGGAGGAGGTCGACGTCACGGACGTTGCTGACGAGGAAGGCCTTGTGGCCAGAGGGCATCATGTGGCGGGTCTTCTTGTTGGAGCCATAGCCAATCTAGAAAAGTGATGCAATCGCGCAGGTTAGCGACTATCCTTTGTCGTCCGCGCCGCGGAACCTATTCCATTGCCCCGCCTCGAAAATCCGGCAGCATTTCTGCATGTCCAGATCGAGACTCCCTCCCAATGAACAAGACAGCCACATACCGAGGGCATAGCAAGGTTGCTCTTGAACCGTCTGCGGACTCTGTTGTCGATTCCCTTGGGCTTGCGCCAGGCCGAGTCCACCCGCATGAACCGGTCACTCTGGTGGCGGGTGAAGCGCTTCGTGCCTGTTCAGAACCATCTCGTCAACAATTGTTCGCCTTTCAAAATCTGTCCGAATGAATCGAGATGAAAATTGTGTCGTCGCCCAGGTCGAGCGAGGGAGGAACATCGTGTGTTTTGATATGTGCGAGGAGTGGTCGTTTGGGTGGGAGATGCAGGATTCGTGGTACGTACGCTTCTTGACGATCGGGATATGCTTCTTGGCGGCAACCATCTTTGCAAAATGTTAGAAATCGGCTGAATCAATTGATCGAGGACAGCGGGGTTGATGGGACATACCTTGACGGTGTTTTGTCGGATTGATGGTGGACGATGGGCTGGCGTCGATATCGGGACCTACCTTGGGAAAAATTCCAGAAATTGAGAGAGCTGGTGGGCTTAGGGCTGGTGCGGAAAATTGTTAACAGTGCGTGGCCTGTGCGCAGAGGCTACATGCGGCAGAGTCTTGGCAGCAGCAGACACAGAGTGTCAAATTGTGGGGCTTGGACTTCTCACTTATCGATAAGAAAAACAACCATCACTCTCATGCAACAAACGGGGAGACATGAACACGATCAACTTGAGGAACGGCTGTGACACCTTCAAAGCCGGGATTCATTACATGAGCCTGAGTCTATGTGCCTGCTAAAAATGCTACATCACCCTCCAAAAAATAAAAGAAAAAAATAAAAGCACCAATCGTCCTGTCTGAGGACTCTACGCTACCGTCTATGGTACCTCAAACCTGCGCTGCTGAAGAAGCCTCCCTAATATCCAGGGGTAGGCAGAAGGCGCAACTTCACACGAAGATGTGGTCTCTAGAGGCATGGGAAACGCATGAGCCTTGAAACCACCTGTTGTCGTTGTTGGACAAGTGCTGTGGCCTAGTCTACCAAAACTCCGTAATGATGGGGAACCTCGTTTACTGTGTGGCGCACTGAGGGCCGCCCTCACCCTCGTCTTCGTCATCCTCCCACTCGCCGCCGCTATACCTGGGGTCTCCTTGGTGTGCGCCCATCTGTAAGTTGCATTAGTACCTGTCGAGTACCGTTAACTCGGTTCGGGGGGAAACCATACCTCTTCAATGTCCGCATCATCGGTGTATTCGACCTCATCAGTCTCATCAGCCGCGATTGGGGCTGCTGGAGGAGGGAGCAGCTTCTTCAACGCCTCGTGGTCGCTGTCGTTCTCGAGCCAGCCATCCTTGGGGAACTCAATCTTGACGACGAGGTACAGGGCACCTCTGGCATCACCACGCTTGTGAGGCATACCCTCACCCTCGACCTTGAGGACTTGGCCGGGACGGAGTACCTTTCCGCGGGGGTAGTTGATGTGAATGCCTCTGCCGTCAAGGTGCTTGACAACAACGCGAGAGAAGCCCGTCAGAGCCTCGGCCAGGGTGACGTTGAGGTCGGCCGAAAGATCGTGGCCAATGCGGGTGAAGACGTCGTGGGGTTCCTCAACGAGGTGGAAAATCAAGTCACCGGGTGTCTGGTCCGGCAATTGGTCCGCCTCGCCCTGGAGCACGATGCGGTCACCCTGCATGGAACCGCGATCGATGTAAAGCTCCAGCGCCTTCTTCTCCTTGACGGTCCGCTTGCCCTTGCACTTCTTGCACCTGTCCTTCTCCTTGTAGTAGTTGCCGGAACCTTCGCAGTGGTCGCAGCGAATGATCTCCTGACGAGCCAGACCGGGGCCGAAGGGGCGGAGAATCTCTCTGACACCTTGGCCACGGCACTTCTCACAGGGATTTGGCGCGACCTTCTCCTTCGCACCGCTGCCCTTGCACCCGCTGCATACGACTTGCTTCTCAGCAGCGAATTTCACAGTTTTGCCCTTGTAGAGTTCCTCTAGCGTCACCTTGTACGCCTGCTCTTCGTCGGGACTGCGCCTGGGGCGTCTGGGCATACCACGGCCACCGCCGGGCATACCGCCCATACCGAACATCTGGGAAAGGAGGTCGTTCATGTCCATACCCGGACCGCCCGGGCCACCACCTTTTGTTGGGTCAAAGGCCGCCATGCCGTGGGTGTCGTAGAGCTCGCGCTTCTCGTCATCGCGAAGGATCTCGTAGGCTTGTGTGATGGCCTTGAATTTGGCTTCGGACTCGACACGCTTGTCTTCGGTGACCTTGTCGGGATGGTGTAGCAAGGCCAGCTGGTTTGTAATCGTCAGTGTCTGCTTCCTGGGGCGGGGACGGGTCCGTCCCGGGGTTGCACAAGACTTACTTTGCGATAGGCCTTTTTGATGTCATTTGGGCTGGCGGACTTGTCTACGCCGAGGAGGGCTGTACGGAGGAAAAATCACAGTCAGCGGTGGTCAAGATGGAAAATGCTACAGGAAGTAAAACAGGGTGCTACTCACCGTAGAGATCAACATCCTCTTCCTTGTCCATGGTTGCTAGACCCCGTTAATGTCGGAAAGCCGGGTAATTTATCTGAATGGCGGATATCCGTATATGTCGCAACTGTCAGCGAGAGTGCAACTGTTGGTATTTGGGAGATGGCGGGGTGGTGGAAGTTGATTGATGGCAGAGCCTGGCCCGGTAGCGGTGGTTGTTGTAACTGAAATTTGCGCCCCGCGTTTCCAGGCTGTAGCGAAAAAAAAGTCAGCTCTGGAGCACTGGGATCTGGACCAAGACTCCCAACTTTTCAATGTGCAAGCAAACAATTTAATTTATTTTGCCTTTGCGCAAACACTATATGAAAGGCAAGTGAAACAAGCTATGGGCTCAAAGGCTTTCTTCATACTTGGATGTCTGACATATTCCGCCACCAGGTTGAAAGCGCCCCCTGACCCATCCACAGACAGGGCGTCATTCCCAAACGACAGACTCAGGATGAACAATGAACAATACATGCAGGGTAAGTCCAGAGCCTGAATACTGGGCCATGTGATATCTGATATCCCCGAAAACTGTCCCAAGTCTGCCTGTCCTGGTTTGCGTCTCTTACTGTACAAGATGCCTGAGCAGCATTTCAGATTGTAGATTTGCGTCACCACTTTCAGGGGCTTCTCCTCGCACTTCTATGACAAGGTAGTCGCTTTCAACAGAATCAGATACCTCTCACTCTTGGAGTAACTGGATCCATTGCATACCAACTTTGAAAAGATTTCACAACGCCTGATACTGCTCACAGAAGGACAAGATGCCAAAATGACCAGAATCATGAAATCCCATCTTGAATCCTTATCGGGCGGACAACCCCACATGAAATCCTTATCACCAGTGGGGTCTGGGGTCTAATACCAAGCCTAGCATTGCAGGTGAGCCAGGGTCAAACGCCACATGCACCTCCACATTTCAAGCCCACAGACATTCTCACAGGTGGCTTAGGCTTCTTGGCTCTGCTCTATCAGGACTGTTCCCTCACTTACACATTCACTTCCTTTCTGAGATTGGAAGACCTAAGGGACTGAAGATGATAGGAGGAATGAATCTTCCAAGTCGTCAAGTGTGGTCTACTTACGGCCGCTGGAAGGCCCTTTCCTCGTTGAAGCAGCCACACCAAGCTTCCCGTTTCATTCAACAACGAGTGTGTTTTTCATGCTCATCCAGGTTCTCACACAACCCAGATCGGCAAGCTCGAGAGAACAGGGTCCAGCTCCCCGACACACCATGCCGCACTCGATTTGCACCTTCACCAACAGGATACCTCCATCTCGGCTCATTAAGAACTGCCCTTTTTAATTACCTTCTCGCCAGAGCCACCGGCGGTCAATTTGTGCTGCGGATTGAAGACACAGATCAGGTGAATATACTCTTCACCTCTCAAAATACTCTTCTATTGATCCGTCAAACTCATACAATGAATACAGAGCCGTCTTGTACCGGATGCCGAATCCAAATTATTTGAGGATTTGAAATGGGCTGGTCTTTCTTGGGATGAAGGTATTTGATCACCACTCGAGTCAGCATGACCAGAGCCATTAACACATAAACTTGACAGGCCCGGATGTGAACGGACCGTTTGGCCCGTACAGACAAGTAAGATTTGCCTCTAGCGACATGTCAAAAAAGATTGACACTGACTGACTCAGTCTGAAAGATTGCCTCTGTACCATCAACATGCCGCTCAGCTCGTGGCTGAAGGTAAAGCCTACCGGTGCTTTTGCACACCAGAAGCCCTTGAAGAACACAAGAGAGTGGCCATTGCAGCAGGGCAGCCGACTCTGTACCCTTGGACATGCAGTTATATTTCCCCTGCTGAGTCCGAAGAGCGGGCACACAACGGCGAGAAGTTTGCCATCAGATTCAGAAGCTCGGCGACACCGACGGCTGTCCGAGATATCGTCTACAATCACTTCCGGAAAAAGGAGGTTGAGGATGACTACATCATCATCAAGCGTGATGGCTTCCCTACGTATCACTTCGCCAATGTGGTAGACGACAAGCACATGGAAATCACGCATGTGATCCGGGGAGCTGTAAGTAAACACACCACCTCAAGATCGACAGGACTAACCTTCAAACCCAGGAATGGCTCATCTCCACCCCAAAACATGTTGAGCTCTACAACGCTTTTGGCTGGACTCCCCCACAGTTCGGCCATCTTGGCCTGCTCGTTGATGTGAACCGTCAAAAGCTCAGTAAGCGCCACAGTGGTGTGAGCATGGCATGGTACCAAGATCACGGCATCCTCCCCCAGACCCTACTGAATTTTGTGGCCCTGTTAGGCTGGCGCGGACGGGGCGCCGTCGCCGGAGGTGCCAAAAGGAAGTCCGGAGACGTCATGAGTTTGGATGACATGGTGGATATTGTAAGCCCCCGACCTCATCTATCCCATTCTTCCCCATCCTTTGGTTACCCTTCCGTCACCACACAAAAAAACTGACATTTAATCCTCCCAAGT
This sequence comes from Triangularia verruculosa, assembly GCA_033296885.1. Classification (NCBI taxonomy): domain Eukaryota; kingdom Fungi; phylum Ascomycota; class Sordariomycetes; order Sordariales; family Podosporaceae; genus Triangularia; species Triangularia verruculosa. Next base: position 86,378 of record MU864009.1, on the reverse strand, counting down.
TCAACCTCAAATTCTCCAAAGGCGATATCATTGTCTCCCTCTCCAAGCTCTCTTTCCTCCAAACCCAACACCTCAAACTCCTTCCTGAAACCCTACCCACCAACCCATCCCTGGCCGCCGACCTCAAAACTCGGCACATCAACCCATTCATGGACTTTTTATCCTCCGTCGACTCCCTCCGCTCCCGCTCCCGCTCCCCCGACATCCCAGAAAGCCTCGGCCTCCACCTCCTCGGAGACCGGATCGCCAACCCCCGGATCTTCAGCGCCCCTTACGTAGCCGAACTAGTCCAGATCATCTTGGGATCCCAACCCACCACTCCCACCACCACTCCCACCACCACCAACAACAACAACAACAACAGCAACACCGACGAAGTCATCCCAACCACCCGCCAACAACTCACCACACCCACAGCCTTCTACCCCCTCCGCTACCTCTACTGGTCACCATCCCCCTCGGCCCTCCGCTCCTCCCTCGTGACCTCGCACATCAACATCGACAGCATCACCCTGCACAACCAACCGTGTTCCCTCTCCGATGCGATCGACTACCTCGTCTCGGAAGTTTCTACCATAAGCGAGGAGGACTGGACAAAGGAGAACATCTCTTTGTTTTTGGCCGAGAGGAAAGAGGCGGTGGGGTTTGAGGAGAGCGGTGTGCCGAGGAGGAACACGTGGAAGGTGTGCAGGTGGGCGGTGCTGGCGGGGGAGGAGGGGCTTACGGTGCCGTTGAGCATGGAGGTGCTGGGGAAGGAGGAGGCGATTGGGCGGTTGGAGCAGGCGGGGGAGGTGGCGAGGGAGGTTATGAGGGAGGATGATGGGGGGGGTGATATGTTTACTACGGCGGCGGTGGGGGAGGCGGTGGTGGTGGATGGGGGTAAGGCGGTTGAGGGGGTTGAGGCCGGGGAGGTGGCGGCGGCGGAGACTACTTGGACTGCTGTTTTGCCTGATGTTGATGATGTGATTTCTTAGTTTGGTAGATGACGGGGGGACAGGAGAAAAAAGTTTGGAGTCTTGTTTGTTTTCGTGGTAGGTGATTGTAAGATATGTTGAAAAGGTGGTTGAAGAAGGGTGATAGTTATATATAGCAAGGTGCTACGAGAACACCTCTGAGGACTTGAGTGGAAGAAAAGGGGCACGCTGGACGAGAAAACCGAGATATGGCATGTCCATGGCGTGTTTCTCTGGCATTGGGCTTCATGAAGAATCTCTGCTTCTTGTTGTATTAGTTAGCTGTATTAGTCGCTAATCATACCGCTCTGTAATTCTCTCTCTGATCATTCTCTCTCCTAGTCACTCAAGTCGAACATAAAAGTGACCTTTCGAATACTCCATACACCATTACCATCAACCCCTTTCCCACCTTTCACCCCCAACCCAAACCAAACCAAACCAAACCAAACCCATAAAAAAATCCCATCAAAATCAAAACCCTTTCCCATAACTAACACCTGTCCATTCCCAAGCCAAAACTCCCAAAAAAAAACACCATTCCATGCATTTATCCCCCCCCCCCCCCCCCCAGGGTTTATGTCTCTCTAGGCTACTACGTAACCTTGCAAAGCAACTCGGCCTCGAGTATGAACTTGCCCTCCTTGTACTTCTCCGAGCTCTCGTACGCCCGGTCGTACTTCCACCCCACCACCTCCTTGCACTGCCGGCACATGATGTCGCGCACGACGTGCCGGCCCGTCGTCATGTTACGCTCCGAGGGGTCGCCCGTCTCGACGTTGACGACCGTGTTGAAGAGGTAGGCTTTTCCGTGCTGGCCGCGGAAGTTCTAGAGGGGTGAGTGTTAGCGAGCCCCATCTGGCTAAGTTGGGGGGGCGAGGGGGGAAAGGGGGAGTGGTGGAAGGTATGGGGGAGGAGAGGGGGAAGATTGGACGTACCCGGGATATGATGTCGTGCCCGTTGGCGAGGTGGGCTTTGCAGTTCTTGCAGCCGTGGATGGCCTCCGAGTTGAGGTAGGTGTTGTAGGTTAGGCCCATTGCTTGTCTTGCCCCTTCCTGTCTGGCGCGCGCGTTGTTGGGTGGGTTGGTTGGGGGTTCCTGTTCTCTTGCTGTGTAGAGTGTGTGTGACGATGATTCGTGGTATGTGACGGTCGAAACTTTCGGTTCAGTCGCTGTCTTTTAGATGCTGTGGTCGGATCGGTAAATGGCTTTGGCGCTCGCGGGGGTTTGCAAGTTGTAGTTTGATAGGTAGTAAGCCGTTCACAGTGGCAGCAGCAGCTTGCCAGAGCGGGATAGTAGATGGAAGGAAGGAAGGCACGCAAATCGGGGATTGCAATCGAGCGGCGGTCGGGAGTGTCGGGATCGGGTTTCCAGGTTGCCTCGGGACTGCCCTGACAGTGGTGAACAACGGACAACTAACAGACACGCAAGACAAGATATCACGGGATGGACCTCAAGTTTTGGTATAAACAGATTGGATGGAAAACAAACCACAAATAGCAGTTCAGGTGGTAATAATGATGGCCAGCGGTAACAAGGGACGAGGCGGGCAACAATGATAAAGAGGTCCCCATCAGCTAGCCAGCACCGCCGCCTGCCGCCGCCGCATTTGGGGGAACACTGAACGACGTCACGTTAGCCCAGCCAAGCACAACCCAGCGCCCCCCAAGCGGAGCTGTTGTTGTCAAATGCGGGGTTGACCCCCCTGTCAAAAGCAGCAAGGGGCTAGCCTACTTTCAGCGACACAAGTGCCATGTGACCCCTGACTCAACTTCACCGAACAGGAGGATGTCAAGATGAAAAACCATGAGATTGGTTTACAAGAAACAAATATTTACAATATAAATTCTGTTTTGATATCCAAAGAACTCATTTGGTATCTATCTTCTCATCATCATCAGGCCTTTTCAGCACTTCCCTCTGCTAAATCACTTTGCTATACCTCAGGTAAATAGCCAACCAAACAAAAACAAAAACCAACTCCAAGAGAACTGGAAGAAAAACAAATATGTACAAGGGAATCAAAATAAATATGCAATGCTTCTCGCTCAAGCCCATCGAACCCCCGCTTCTCAGGTGATCACCATGAAAATGCCTCCTCCACAAAGTCCACGGCTCCGTTGTACTGCTTGTTTCTCACTGCCCTCCTCACTTCATCACTGAGCGCGCCTGGCCCGCACACGGTGACCGCCATTGTGCCGACTTGGTTCTCCATCTCCATGCCCAACAAGGTGTCGATATTCGGCCTGCCGGGGAACATCTGCACTGTCGAGCTTGGGCTGTGGATCTCTTTTGTCGAGCGCGGTCTGCTGACGAACAGCATGATTCTCAGTACCTCCCGCCGCTTCTCCATAGCGAGGATCTCGGTCATCCAGGGACGGATCCATTCGAGATGCTCGGGGGTCTGGATAACCCAGACCATGATCACCTTGCGGGCAGCAACAGTGCCGTTGCTGTAGCCGGCCACGAGATCGCGAACGTGGGGAACGGCTTGCGTCACACCGACACCACCGGCGAAAAGCATGACTGTCCCGTAAGAGTGAAGGAGGTGAGAACCGCGGTAAGGGCCTTCGACAAGACACCGGGTAACAAGCTTGCCGTCTGGGTTAGCAGCAGCACGGCTGTAGAGAGCGCCAGTGAAGCCAGTGCGACCACGGATGATGAAAGAAACAGACGTCTTCTTCTGGTACAAGACATCGTGGCGGTCCATCGGGAGACCCTTCTCACCGTCGAGCTGTTCGGCTTCGTCGCTCCACGCAACGGTGAAAGGATGGGATTGCCAGAAGCCAATGGATGGCATGTAGAGGTAGGCGTGCTGACCAGGACGGAAATCCCAAGGACGGGCCATGGTGACAGTCACGCGGCAGGCATTACCGGGGAGAGCCTCCACGAGAGTCTTGGTGCCGCCAGCTCCGATGTTGCGATAGCCGATACGGAGGAAGCGGGCGGCGCGGTCAAAGACCCACAGGGCGCAAACAGCATAGAGATACTTGAGCTGTGGGAGCTTCTTGAGGTCGAGATGGTACCAAAGACCAAGGACAGCCAAGATAGCGAGAGCGATATGAGCAATCTTGAACGTCTCGTAGTAGGCATGTCTGAAGATGCTGGATGCTTGGATGCAAAGGGCGATCATCGCACAGGTTGACTACGTAACTGGTTAGTAAAGCTCGAAAAAACACCAAGCCGGTAGAACTTACAATAAATCCCCACATCAGGAACTTGACCGTGACAGCAGTGTTGAAAGCAGCACTCCAGCCGTTCTTAGAGGCGTTGCTAACTAACCAGGCCACGGTGTGGGCAACGGCCTCCAACATAACAATGCGCCCGAACCATCGATGAAGAAGATTGAAGGTGTCGAACGAGAGGCCGAGAAGGTGGGTAAGAGGGTTGTTGCGGCCAGCCATGAGGAACAGAGGGATCATGTTGACAACGGCGAGATAGCCGGTTCTGTTCCTAACAAGCGCTGCCACCTGGGCGAGAGGGCCAGAGAAGTCAATCGTCATGACGCAGAAGGCAACATTGGTGCCGAGGTAGGCGAGGAGGAAAAGAAGCTGAAGACGCGATGGGAGAGTTCCGACATTGAGTGCCGAGCTGAGCTGGAACTCGCGGTTATGTCTCTTGCTGAAGATGGGAGCGTAGAGGATGTTCTTCTGGAACCATGAGTAGTTATGGGATGGCTTGGCGAAGTATCGTTGCTGGTCGTTGTGGAGACATGTAACTGTCCTGATATACCTTACCAAGACCGTGGTGAACCGCCATACGAACAGGGCAGCTGATACCGCCCCCAAGACAATCAACAAGTAGTGAGAAAGCAGCCTGTTGACAACATCATGATCCACGCTACTGGTAGCTCCTCCGGCTGCTGCCCCATGGCCACCCCCACCCGCCTGCGCGCCAGCTGTGGCGTTTCCTGAGGCCGGTGCTGACATGTTTTATCCTCCCAAATCCCGTAGTTTCCTTTCGATGTCCTTATCTCCAACAAGAACTGAACGTGTTTACTCTGTGCTGGTAGGTGGTGTTTTGGTAATCGTAACCTATCTCAAAAGGTCCATATGATGTCGTTGAATGCTGTCGAAGCTGTACGGCCACCAGTTGTTTTGCTGTGCAAAAAGAGAGAATGCTGATATCCAAATATCCTGCTCGAGTCCTGCTGGAGGTACTGAATACCAGTCGTGGTTGGGGTGAGGTTGGTGGTGTGGTATTGGTGATGTGATGTGGTCGTGTGGCCAGTCGATTTGGGATGAAGGAACGTAAAGCTGCGTGACTGGAATTGCCGATTGTCTGTCGTCCTGCCTGCTACCTTTTCAAACTTGAAATCTTTCTTTCTAGGTCGAATGCCAACCAGATGTGGACCAAAGAATGAAATTGTATGTGGATCACACAATGTGTACCTCAGGGTCGCAATGATAGAAAAGAAGGGCCGTGAAGGGTTCCCAGCGGCCTGATTGGAAAGTCGGAGATGCAAGTCAGTCGCCCAGTCGAGGGAGAGTGTTGGTAGCAATTGGAGGGGTTGAAAAGAATGAAATGCAAAAAAATAATGCAGCCGTGGTGCAAGGGAAAAGAGAGAAGTCGTCGGAGACGGTGGATGGCAGATCTAGCCAAGAAACCCGGGGACTGGGACACAGATGAAGGGAGGGACGATGAAAATTGAACGGCTTGGAGGCATGGGGGGTCGCGGGAAGACCTGCCAGGGGCAGCAGCCCCTCCTATTTCCTGTTTGGGAATCTTGCACCGATCTGTCCTGACGCGTCAGGATTCTGAAACAAAACGGTATTACTGCGGCTAAGCCCGCAACACGCATTGAAAGATCGCGCTATTGATCTGAAATACAATACCACATCTTACCATCTGATTTTGTCTCACCACCCAGCCTCGGGGCTCACTGATCACTCCACCAAGTCGGCCAAACCCCTTTTCAACCTCCTCCGTCGCCTCGACGAAAATCGGCACCCGACATCTTGTCTTGCTTCCAGACCAGACATGGCTGCTTGCATTTGGGCTGATTTTATGAAAAATACAGTAGGCAGTTGTCCACCCTGCAGCCAAAGGTCCCAAGCTCGCCCTGCTTTTGCTGCCAAAGCTCCTCCCGTCTGCACGAACGGACAGTTCCATCGAAACCACTCGACTGGAGCTGCGGCGTTGTGTGCTTCGTAATGGTGGTCCGTTCTCCCATGCATTGGCCACCAGGCCTCTTCCTCCACAACATGCTGCGGCAGTGCCAGTGCAAACATTCGTCCCCTCCTTCCCTGCAAGGGCCGGACGAGATGGGTGGGTGCCAAGAACCACCACGAACAGAGCCTCGATTGGACAAGAGGTGAAACGCCACTTTTCAGGGGTTGACCCTGTGGTGATCCAAGTTTCTCAGCACATCACTTTCCATCCAGCACGTAAACTTGGAACTCCCTCGGCCAGAACCAAAAAGTCCCATCGAGCTAGACTCCGTTCCGCCACTCACAGCTCCGGCGCTCCCGGAGAAGAATAATAAACGGGGAGACCAAAAGAGAAATACCGGGCCCATGCCGCCTCACTGCCTGTTGCCGAGTCTAGACTCTTTCACTCTATGAAAACTATTCAGGGACGGTGACACCACAGGAACAACAAAAAAAGACACACAATATTAGGGATGGCTAGATTATAGGTGAGACCAACCCTACCGGCCCGCTGTTTTTGTTTGTCTTGGTCATCGTCACTCTTGTTCAAACCGATGACTCGAAAACCTACCACAATCGGCGCATTCTTTACCAGTCAAACTGCAAAGCCTCAAACCCCCATATCATGCTTGCTTCAAAGGTGCTGGAAACTCCAGCCGTGAGGCGGCCGTTGGAAGGGACCTGCCTGCCTGTCAGCCCAGCAAACAATGCGAGGCGGCGGTGCAGTGAATGCAACCTGGCCTCCGCCGTTGACCTTCTTCTCTAAAATCCACCTCGCTGGTCCGGGGAAAGGTCGCCTTACGCGGGAAGCCGAAGGTCATCCCCAGACGATTGTCGGGATTTGCCTGGCTGCGGATGATCCAAAGAGGCGGTCATGGTCGATCATCGTGAATCAAGCTTTTTTGAGGAAGCTGCTGAGACAAAACACCACCACCACCCCTCTCTCTCTGACGTATCTACCTATCTCAAGCATTGAAGAACTCTCTCCTGAATCTTAACCCCATCAACATTACATCGTGGCGGTTTTGTAAGTCAAATAATAATCAGCTCAGCCCTGCCGTTTATACCTACCCCGCCGTGATGGCTCGATCAGTCGGGTACACTTCACCCTTTGGTTTTGTAAGCCTTTTTTTTCTCATTTTCGTGAACGAACGGCTACCCACACCATCGGAACAGTCATGAAACATTGGCGCACAGCGCACAACATCAGCTTTGCGATAACGTCTTTTTCATTATCAAGAGAAGCGGGGTATTTGCGTCAGCATCCGTCAGCTCAGCCAACATCTACCCTACATACTGTGCAGTAGAGCAAATGGCCCGAATAGCCTCATGCAATTTGTCCCCCATGTCTCGCTTTCCCACCTTTCTCCCACCCCCGCATCCCGCCGTAAGAAATCACCGCGTTGGTGGGAACCTCTCCTGCCTCCGTCCGTAGACCTACCGTAGTTAGATCGACCATCCTACTCATCACCGAACAGCCGATATGATCAACTTCTCCAAACCGTAAGAAGCGAGATTCACAAACCCCATCACAGCCCTCCATACATAGAAAATCTCAAATCGTTCCATGGTTGGTTCCACCCCTCTTGGGCAAAAAGAATGTAAAAAGCGGCCCGGCAGTCCGCATCATACAACCAGGGACCATGTTGAAGATCCCATCAAACTCCCACCCACCACCACAAGCGGAACGGAGATCATATCATCATCTCGCCATCTGATATGAGCAAGCAAACATGGATAAGGTCCCCGTCCCCCCCATAACCTGTTTTTTTTGCTACGTAGTGACGGATGATGTGGGTAGCTCCAAGCGAGATGGGCTTCAGTGTTTCAGGTTCCCCATGTGCGTTCCCGCAAGTGGGCAGGCAATGATAGTAACGACGGGTAAAAAGGCAATCGTTACCGATGACATGTCCACATTCCCTATCATGTTCACACCACCATATAATTTTGAATTGTCATTACATATTATCCATCCATACAGAAAGGTATATACAAAGCTCCATGATGATGCGCCCCCTACCCCAATGCTTCAAAAGCTTCTAAAGCTTTCTCAAAACACTAGTTTCCAACAATGTGCGTTGCAAGAGAATAGAAAAATACGCACAACGTTTGACAGAAGCCGCTTTCCAAACAAAATCATACCCACATAGTCATAACTCAAACCAATAGTTCCTCATCATGCAACTTCCCTCATTTATTACCCCCTCATATCCCCCATCCCAAGCTTTGCATTGCCACCGAAACCTCCATTTCGAGGTGGGTGTGGGTGTAGAACGTGCTAGAGAATAGACAGCTCATCATCACTATCGTCAGCTGCGCTATCCCCCACACCCAACGACACCCTCGACGGTCTGGCTGGTCGGAATCGAGCTGGTTTGTTCCTCTTGAGCCATGTCGTCGCGGTAGCTTCTCGGGAAGCCCGCTGCTTTGGACTGATGTTGTTGTCGTTGTCGTCGTCGATGTCCATGGTTAATTCATCGCCACCTCGAGTAATTGGCCTTGACAGCCGTCTTGGGCGCGCGGAGAGGAAACCCCTACGGATACTGCTGGTTGATTTTGGGGGTGAGGGTGGTTGGTCAAAGTCGTTTTCGCTGTAGAGATTCTCTTTGTCGTCATCGTCGTTATTCGGTGATGCTCCTGGCAGTCGATGAGGCGATGGTTCAGTATCGGGAGAGAAGACGTCTTCGTCCTCGGAAGCTGAGGCAGAATCGGGCGTTGTATCCTGTTCCATGCTGTCTTCGGTGGCAGACGGGAGGTCTGGCAGTTCAGGTTCACGGTTGTCCAACTCCGCCGGATCTTCTAGGTTGACCTCATTTTCATCGCTGGTTTTGTCCTCGTCATCATCCTCTTCTTGACTTTCCTCCTCAGAATCGGACACATTTAGGCCTGTCGACCGCAATTGATGCGCAGCCTTCTTGCCTTTTGCCGTTCCAGGCGTGGCAGCAACCCACTCGCTGATCACATCGTCCCATCTGATACCAGAAAAGTCGGCCTTCTTGCCACCTTTTGGATCTGGCGTGGCAGCCGCCAATGTCTTCTTCCGTAGGCTTTCCGCAAAGGCATGGTCTCGCATATTGCCAGTGACTTCCGCCACGCGAAACGCAGCATCGACTCGCATGCTGCTCAATGCGCCCTTTGGCAGGTCAAGTTTCTGGAGGTTATCGCACAGTTTCAGGAGATACACGGACGGACCTGTCTTGGTTCCGCGCACGCAGTGCTTCACGATCGAAACCACGAGGGCAATTGTGGCATCATATTGAAGCATCAGACTGGCGTTTCCCTTGCAGTTCAACACACCTCGCCATGATGATTCAATGACGGCCGTAGATGTGCTTGTGTCGACACAGAGAAAAGAGCAGAGGGCGAAGAGGTAGGTTCCCAGCTTACGACCGTCTTTTTTTCGATGCCTCAGTTGCTTTGTGCAATTTTCCACAATGTACTGCACCCTTCGCCGGATAACTGATGTTCGGTCTGCAGGCGATGATGTGGCCGCTCCTAGGTCCTTCCCCTCTTGGCTGAGCAAAACGACAGCCCCAAGAGCTCCAACAGTATTGATGAGTTGATTTTGTGGTTTGCCTCGAATGCGAGTTTGATCAACGCCCCTTGGTCGAGTTGGCGAAGCAAGGTCGCACAGAAGCGACAAAGCCGTCGTAGCCAGCACAACCACATCGTCGCAAGGCTTCATCTGTGCAAGTCGAGGCATAGTTGAATACCAAAAAATCCTGAAGCCTTCAGTTAAAATCCACTCAGACGGTAGGTAGCCATCTGATAGCAATGAAGCTAGCTTTTTGGGCGCGAGATCAGATTTGGTAGCGTCACCCAGTATTTTGAGTATTCGTAACGGTTTTAGTGCGGCACAATCAAAGTCGTTGTCCGTTGAAGATGGCCTCGGGTACTGGCGAAAGATGAACGTATCGATGAGCGGCATGAATTCATTGTTTGGTAAGTATTCGTGGCATAAATGGATCAACAAAATGGTGATCCTATCGTCAAACAGTCCTTCTTCGGCGGCCTCGTGGACAATCTGAATGCTGTGAGCTCGCACAACCAGACAAAGATTCTTCCAACCTTCGGTAGGCCCTAACGATTCCAACTCGTCGTAAATCTCAAATGAGACTCCGCAGTCCTGCGGTTCCGGCTGTGAATCCTCGTCCTTCTCAGTCTCCTTCTTCTCCCAGCTGATGTAGTCTGGTATCTTTCGCAGACACATCGCAAGCAAGGATCTGGGAGCGGCAATATTTTCCACGTGTTCCGGCCGAGTCTTTTTCAGCAACGAGTCGAGGGCTTTCACCACATGATAGAAGAGTGCAAGCCTCTCTGGATGGATAACCGAGCGGAGGAGGGCCAAGTCTCTGTCAAACTGACACTTCTTCCAACATTTCGAGTGTCCACACGCTGTTGGTTCAATTGCGCTCTCTTGGATGACAGGTGAAGATTGCTCGTGGTTTCTGATACGGCGAAGATGCGGTGTCGGCAATACAGTATCCTGAGCAGGCCTGGCTTCTGGTAGATTCCGCTGCCTCACTGCGTTACCCCTTGGGGGCGTCGTTGTCGTCGACGATGAATCCTCAGCCGATGACCTTTGCAGTGACCTCCGCGAGTATTTGCGGGTCACTTTCTTCTTGGCCGAGTATTCTTCGTCAGACTCGGGGTATCCCCTGTCTCTCTTGCCGAGGACGACACTCTTTCGAGGCCGACCTCTTGTTGCTTGATTTGGCTGGGATATTGGGTCAAAAATGCCGCTAAGGGAGGTCTTCCGTTCCTTGACTTTTCTGAGAGCGGCGATGTGGGCAAGGAGAGGACGGAGCAAACGGTGGCATTGTTTGGCTGTCCATGGCCCTTGCACCACAGGCGCGGACGCCTTCATTTGAGCCCGGCGATGCGCGTCTAAGATTTTGAGTCCAAAGTATACAGTGTAGTCGCGTGTTGAATCTATGTTATCCTGTGAACTGGTGGTGGAGGAGATGTGAGTGATGCTTGAATGGGTGGCACGTGTAAGTCGAATTCGATGCTGTGAATGAAGCTCTGAAATGAATGTTTTGATTCGTCGTCTGGGGTCCAAATGTTTACATCATCCCCGGATGCGGCCTAGCTCACGCTCGACAGCGGGGCCCGGGTTTCTGGAAAGTCGCCAACCCGCCAAGACTCTCACATCGTCAAATCCCGATTCGTACCGAGAGGCCCGTGTGTGGGGCACCTGGGTACATGTATGGACTTGACTCAGTGGTGAGCCGGCATGGTTCCGCCCATTGGGCCGGCCTAAAATCTGCCGCATCATAGGTTGCCGGGAAAGAAAAAAAATACTGAAGAAATTCAGCGCAAAAAAATAAAAACGACCCCTCAGTCCTCTGAGCAAGCGAACAAACAGCCATTCTGTCCGCCTATAGACTGTCGTTCCCTATCATTCAGCATCCCGGCAGCGAGCTGGACGTCTGTATATCTTGATTGGGTCTTTTTTTTTCTTTCCTTCATCGAGTTTCCTTGCTTTGGCTCGACGCTCGCCGCACCCAATTTTTTCCACCCACTTTTTTGCTTCGACAGCAAATCTCGAAATACAAACGGCTGGAGGTTGCACCTACGCCAACCCCCACCTCACATCCATAGAACTTATACGACTGCGATTGTCTTTGCTCTGCTTAGCGGCCCTGCGACATCGGCACTTTAGAGAAAGAAAATAAGTCAACATGGCTGACGCTATCACATCTGCTGCTCCTGCTGCTGCCCCTCCCAGTATGCAACCCCTCACTAACATGATGATGAGAGAGTCTACACTGGTCTAACACTTGTAAATCCACAGAGGAGGAGGTAGTTGCTGCGCCTGCCGGCCAGGAGACACCCGCCGAGACCCCGGCTGAGACGCAGCCTGAAGAGGAGGAGGAGGATGGCGAAGTAGACGCCCCCTTCGTCGTCACAATCGTCCTTCCCCACGATGACAAGTCCTTCGAGATTCCGGTACGTTGATTCGTCGATCGAGGAGCATGTTTGGTTGAGGAGGCAGGATGCTAAGACGAAAGCAGGTGTCACCACTGGAGCAAATCCACGAAATCAGACAATCAATCATCGAGCACCCAATTGCTGTACAGTACTCGTGCTTCCATCTGGAGCACAACGGGCAGCGCATCAACGATTTTATCCAGGTTTCCGACGTCGAGGGCCTTGCCAACGGTTCGGAACTGCGTGTGGTGGAAGACCCATACACTGAGAAGGAGGCCAGAATTCACTTCATTAGGATTAGGGAGTTGATTGGCGCCGCCGGAGATCGCACCGACACCGTGCAAGGCATCCTCTCGGGTGCTTCCGTCTTTGACGATGTGGCAGCCGAAGCTGCCGGCCAGGCCGAGGCCGAGGTCCAGGCCTATGATTTTGAGGCGGCCGTTAGCCCGTCTATTCTGCTCCCCAAGGAGCCCGGGCCTGCGCCAAAGACCGTCAAGCTTATCACATTATCCTCGTGGAATCCTCCCCCTGCGCCTCTTAGGCAAAAGGGCCACTTGCTCTACCTGACCATCACAACAAACGAGGGCGAGCAGTTCCAGGTCACTTCCCACGTCGGCGGCTTCTACGTCAACAACTCTTCAAACAACAAGTTCGACCCATCACCGAAGCAGGATAAAAAGGCTGGCGTGGTTTCGGCTCACTCCTTGTACACTCTTCTCGAGAAGCTCTCGCCATCGTTTGCTCAAGGCTTTGTCGACTTCCAACAATTTGCTAACCGCAAAGATCCCCTCGCCACCTTCCAGATCGGCAACACTGTGCCTACCGCGCCATGGCTTGTTCCTACCACTTCCTCGCCATCGGTCGCCCACATTGCCGACCCAACAAGGTCGCAGGAGACCTTCCTCCTTGGTGGTGCTGAGAACACCGACTCGCTCCGTGATTGGAACGAGGAATTCCAGTCCGCCAGGGAGCTTCCCAAGGACACCATCCAGGACCGTGTCTTCAGAGAGAGGCTTATCGCCAAGCTCCACGCCGACTACAACGATGCCGCTGCCCGCGGCGCGGTTCTGGTCGCCCGTGGCGAGGTCGCTCCTCTCAACCCTACTGAGGGCAGAGATGCGCAGATCTTCGTCTACAACAATGTGTTCTTCTCGTTCGGCGCCGACGGTGTCGGAACCTTCACCAGCGAGGGTGGCGATGAGGCTGCCAAGGTTGCTACTGGCAAGGACGTTTTCGGTGTGAAGCTCGTCAACCAGCTTGACATTGACGGCCTTTACACTCCTGGCACCGTTGTCGTCGACTACCTCGGCAAGCGCATTGTCGGTCAGAGTATCGTGCCGGGCATCTTCAAGCAGCCCGAGCCTGGTGAGAACCAGATTCACTACGGTGCTGTTGACGGTAAGGACGTTGTTGCTGCCGATCAGGCCTTTGCTCCTGGTTTCGAGAAGCTGGCTGGCTTCCTTAGGGTCAAGAAGCACGCCGTCTGGGACAAGGAGAACAAGCGCCATGATCTCGAGGCCAGTGTCGAAATGAAGGGTCTTTTGGGAACCGATGGTCGCAAGTACGTTCTCGACTTGTACCGCATCACTCCCTTGGATATTCAGTGGATGGAGGAGACCGGCCCCGAGGGTGCTGAGTATCCTCACCGCATGACTGTTCTCCGCCCTGAGTTGGTTGAGGCGCTGGCCAAGCAGAAGGCCCGCGAGTACGTTAACGCTGAGCTTGGCAAGCGTGGTGCTTTGAAGAAGAAGGAAGAGCCAAAGGAGGAGGCCAAGGAGGAGTCTAAGGAGGAAACCAAGGAGGAAGCCAAGGAGGAAACCAAGGAGGAGGCCAAGGACGAGGCCAAGGACGAGGCCAAGGAGGAAATCAAGGAAGAGGTCAAGGAGGAGGCCAAGGAGGAGGCCAAGGAAGAGTCCAAGAATGAGGAGAAGAAGGATGAGGAGACCAAGCAAGAGGACGCTGAGAAGACAGAGGAGAAGAAGGAGGAGGAGGAGGAGAAGACTGATAGGATCGACATGTCTGGCTTCAACTTCGCCCTCAACCCCGATGTCTTCAGCGGCCAGGTCCCCCAGACCGACGAAGAGAAGGAGGAGATGGCAAAGGACGAGCAGGACGTCCGAGATGCTTGCAAGTATCTCACTGAAACCGTCATTCCCGGTCTCTTGCGCGATCTCAAGGAGTCTGATATCAGCTTCCCCATGGATGGTCGCTCGTTGAGCTCTCTCCTTCACCGCCGTGGTATCAACATGCGCTACCTCGGCAAGTTGGCTCAGGGGAGCGACAACACCCGTTTGGAATGCTTCCGTGAGGTCTGCGTGCGCGAGATGATCGCTAGATCATTCAAGCACATCGCTGCCAAGTACCTCAAGAACTTGCCTTTGGCGTTGACCTCGGCCTGCTTCGCCCACCTCTACAACTGCCTTCTCGGCTTTGGCCTCAACCCCAAGCCTCAGGCTGATATGGATGAGGCCTACCGCGCCCTTTTTAGCGATGCTGACTTTTCTTTTGAGAAGGTCACCCCTGAAAGCCTCAGGGAGGAGGTCCAGCAAGAGGTTGCTCGTCGCTTCAGATATACCCTCGCGGAGAACTGGTACAGCGAAGCCAAGCCCCTGCAGCTGCTTCGTGAGACTGCCTTGAAGCTTGGTCTCCAGCTCCAGGCTTCCAAGTTCCACTTCACCCAGGCCGAGGCTGATGCCGCTGCCGCTGTTGCTGCCGCGCCGGCACCTGTGCCTGCTCAGACCAACGGTCAAGCTCCTGTTGAGTCTACCGGCGGCAAGAAGAAGAAGGGAAAGAAGGCGCGCGACGCCTCGCCAGCTAGTGTTATGTCGACTGTCGTCCCTCACACCTTCACCCCCGACGACTTTGCCAACGTTGTGCCTCTCATCAAGGATTCTGCCCCGCGCAGCGCGTTGGCTGAGGAAGCTCTTGAGGCCGGTCGTCTTTCCATCTACCAAAACCAGAGAAAGATCGGCGAGGATCTCCTCTTGGAATCGCTCTCCCTGCACGAACAGATTTACGGTCTCGTTCACCCCGAGGTTGCTCAGATGTACCACACTCTTTCCCAGATGTACTTCAACCTGGACCAGAAGGATGCCGCCGTCGAGCTCGCGAGAAAGGCTGTCATTGTCTCGGAGCGCACGCTTGGCCTTGATTCGGCCGAGACGGTGTTGAACTATCTTAACCTGAGTTTGTTCCTTCACCAGCGTGGTGACAGCAAGATTGCTCTTGTGTACGCCAAGCATGCGCTTGACGTCTGGAAGATGATCTACGGCCCTGACCACCCGGATACCATTACCACGATCAATAACTACGCGGTGATGCTCCAGAGCATCCGGGCCTACCATGAATCTCGCCGTTGGTTCGAAGAATCTTTGCGGGTATGCGAGAAGGTCTTTGGCAGACAGTCCATCAACTCTGCTACCCTTCTCTTCCAGCTGGCCCAGGCGCTTGCCCTCGATCAGGACGCTAAGGCCGCCGTCGATTGCATGCGTGAAAGCTACACTATCTTCAAGAGCGTTTTGGGCGCCGAGGATAAGAACACCAAGGAGGCGGAGCACTGGCTTGAGCAGCTGACCCACAATGCCGTATCTGTTGCTAAGCAGGCGAAGGATCTTGCCGCCAGGAGGGCCCGGGCTGGCTACAAGATGAGCTCTACCGGTGTCGTAGGCAGTGTCGCAACTCCCGCCCAGATTCCTGCCAGGGCTCCCGCCGGCAAGGATGCCCGTAACATTGATGATCTTATGAAGTTCATTGAGGGCGGCGACAAGAAGGGCAAGGGCAAGAAGCGCCCATCTGGCAGGGCTAACCCCAAGAGGCGTGGCGGTGCCGCTGGCGCTGCTTGAGTCTAATGCTGTTTTGTTCTTTTTTGTTTGTCCTGCAAATCGGTGGGATGGGGGTTACTTTCTCGAGTCAAAAAGTGTTTTCTCTCTCTCTCTCTCTCTCGTCTTCTGTCACTTGTATAAACTTTCAGGCATCTATTCTTCATGACTCATGGCGTTGGGACGAAGACACATAAACATGGCTCTTATGCGGCATAAGCTTGTATTTATTTGTTTTCATCTTTGCACCTGTATATATTTTTTACAAAAGGCTGCAAAGGCTCAAGACAACCGGGGGGGGGGGGCGGGAAAAAAGGGGTTTTTCTTATTGGTAAATAAAATGGGTTGTTGGAGGGGAGTGAGGGGAAGGAGGACGGGTATCGTTTTTTACTTCTTTGCTTGCAAGGTCATGAGGCAATGAATGATGGAGACTACCAAAAAAAAAACAAGAAATCTTCACTCTGACATGAGATGTGGCCTTTTGGTTGGGATTCGTGGCTTGTGGCATATCTTTGGTTATCTTTCGACGGCTTTTTCTGTCGTATTCGATGTTTACTTCAACTTGCAGTGTCTGTTTCTTTTGTCAGGGCGTGGGTGGGTTGTGGAGAATGGCTGGCAAGTTTTGTTGACTGCCCCTTTTTGGCCTCTTGATGTGGCTTGAGTCTCCAGAAGGCTTGCGAGAAGACTTTATCACATGTTTGGTTGGGCTTTGTTTGCGTTCTGATACAAACACACATGCGGAATCATTGACGGGAGATGGCTCGAGACTCGGCGCAAACAAGATGGCTGGCCGGACATGTGCGCTATTTGCTCTTGAGAATTTACCACCTTTGGCCGAGTCCCATGGAAGCATATGTCACTAGCCACGAATTAAGTTTTGAAGGCTTCCACCCTCCCTCTGTTGACTTTTTTTTTTTACTTCTCATAAGATAGCTGGGCGCACGCGCAAGTGGGTATTTTGGAGATTGCACCTGAACACAAAAGTTTTTGACATTTCTGAATTTTGGGGGCTGGGGAGAAAAAGAATATAAACAAGGAAGAGCAACGGCCCTGAGGCATTCGCTCAACCAACAACAACATCTTGGATTCACCACAGAGAGGGACAGAAATAAATAAAGTAAGAGCTCCCCTCCTCACCCCTGCCACCTCTTTTTCATCACCGGATTTGTGAGGGGTCCCCGACTCCTTTGATGACGAACAAAGTCGAAGAGCATTGCACGTGCGTTCCCACAGTATGCCCCACCTCTGGCCCAAGCAAGGGATGCTATTGGACAGACAGTGAGGTCGCGCGCCTTTGAATCGCTCGACGCGAAAAACCAGTGTTCGTGTGGTCAATTAAACAATCGCCCACCTTCACCCCCAAACCAACAAAAGTCAAAGTGCGCCGACTCGACCAGCCCGAGGACACCTCGTCATTGTTTCCAACGAAGCAATCGCGGGATCAGCCCCCCCCCCCGACCACTCCACACGCTCCTTTTTTTTTTTTTTTTCAGCCAAGAAGTTACTCGACCGGCTCCCCTTCTCTATCTAACCCAGTGCGCGTGCAGTAGCAAAGACCGTGTCGCATTCAAGCAAGCAGCTCCCGAGTGACAAGAACCAAGAAGCAAGCACCACCTCTACCACCTTCCACACAGAGCTCTCTCGTTGAGCTCTCTCGTCAGCTGCGGCTCAAACCTCTGTCTATTCGCCCACTTCCGACACCACCCCCTCACTCGGAACAACATCGACGCCCATGGTCACAGCCGGCGCATCTGGTTTGCGACAAGAGACAAATACATAAATAAAAAAAAGTCAAAAAACAATCCAGTATGCCCTCACCCAAGCGTCCCCAACGCGCCCGCAGAGAGACTCGCAACGAAGCTGTCGTCGAGCATACTTCCCCGTCGCGGCCCTCCAAACGTCGCAAAAAGGTATTCCTCTTCCAACCCCGCGCTGCGCTGGCGCATTGCAATTGAGGCACCATTGGCGATGTTTTCTTTGAACCCCTCCCCCTCCTTTTTTTTTGGCCCCGGTGCATCGTTCAACTTGCATCCCACTAGCCTCTAATTGTATGGTCGCTAACTATCATGTTTGCATCAAACAATAGAACGAAGAGGTCGCCGAAGCTCCCGAAGTGACTGTCGAGCCTGCTGACGAGGGTGACTCGTCGCATGTCGCCGACCAATCGACCAGCCCCATGTCCGACGAGGAACTCATAATGCGGGTTGCCCGCAGCTTGCAGTCGTCCGCACAGCCAAACCAGATTGTCCAGGCGAGTCGGGATCACTCGAACTTGCTCCACCAGGATAACAAGGAGGGTGTCCAGGCCTATGCGAAACTTGCCGCCTCGGACTGGACTTATTTCATCAGGCAGCTCAAGGTCAACATCGGACGCTGCCCCGACCCTCCATCCGCACCTGCGCCTGCGCCTGCCGAGCCTCAGGGGAACTCGGACCAGCCCGTCGCGGATGACAGTGCTGTTCATGTTGATTTGGGTCCAAGCAAGATGATCTCGCGTCTGCATGCCGTCATCAACTTTGACGGTGATGGGGAGGCGTGGAAGTTGACGGTGAAGGGTCGCAATGCGCTCAAGGTAGATGGCCATCCCTGGAGGAATGGGCAGTCTGGCGTTCTGAAGAGTGGTGAGGTTATTGAGATTGGCGGCGCTGAAATGATGTTTGTTCTCCCCGTTGAGCTAAGCCCGCTCCGCATACACAAACTGTACCTCGAACGTGCGGGGATTGTCACCCCCGAACCAGCCCCCCTCCGGCCGGCGCGCCATCCTCTCCCTTCTGGCGATGGTCTTCACTCAAGCTCTCCCCACAAGACGGCTCGAGGCCACAGTGCTCAGAAGCCACTGGCTCCTGCGCCCCCCGATTACAAGCGGCCGGGGACCCCTCCATCTGTCCGGCGCACAGGTTTGGTCAGCAAAGCGCCGCACGTTGATTCCACACCCGGACCCATCTTGATGACCAACTCGGATGTCGATTTGAGCCTGGACGAGAATGCGCACATCAAGCCCCAGTACAGCTATGCCCAGCTGATCACGCAGGCCATCATCTCCACGCCCGATAACAAATGCACATTGGCTGGAATTTACAACTTCATCACTACCAAGTACGCCTACTACCGCCACCAGCCAGCGAGTGGCTGGCAGAACTCTATCCGCCACAAT
The DNA here is from genome assembly GCA_033296885.1 of Triangularia verruculosa. Classification (NCBI taxonomy): domain Eukaryota; kingdom Fungi; phylum Ascomycota; class Sordariomycetes; order Sordariales; family Podosporaceae; genus Triangularia; species Triangularia verruculosa. The sequence goes on along the minus strand of MU864009.1, from coordinate 67,370 downwards.
CTTTCCCTACATAAAGCGTTCGAAAAGGTGGCCAGACACTCCGATGAGCCAGGAAAAGGTATGAAGTGGCAGTTAGTAGCCGAAAACCGCGAGGAAATGATCAAGCAGGTATGGCGCGTTGGTCGGGGCGGTCATAGAGGAACGTCTAGTAACCCTTCCTCACCTTCCTCGGCTCAGCTGAATTACATCACGTCCGGGCCCCGCGATATCGCCGCTGCGCGAGATCCTGTCTCCTCGGCCCGCAAGAGAAAGGTCTCCCCTTCTGGATCTCCCCAGCCTAGGTCCGTACTCCAACGAACCGAACAAGCTGCGCACTCGACACCTGTGCGGGCTACTAGGAAGCCCCTGCCTGACGAGCCAGGCAAAGACATCGATGGGAGCCCCCTGCCAAGAGTGGCGAGAAAGCCGCCCGTTTCCAGCACCCTTGGTATGGTCGAGAATGCTCCCGGTTCGCCGACGCTGACTTCGAGTTACAATACCCACGAGGATCATCTTTCTCAGTTTGTTACCCCAGCTCCGCCGAGGGTTCACCCGAGATTGGCCCCGCCCAGCACGGCGCAGAGGCCGAGCCAGCACATGCCGACCAGCTCGCCGGCGCCGTTCTGGAAATATGCCGATTTCGGCAGCACACCTTTGAGGCCACTAGGAGGGTTCGAGGCTGGGAGTCCGACGAAGGGGGCTGCTGTGGGGAGCATTGGGGCCGATGGCAGGGGAGAGCTCGGGCCGCAGGTGGCGAGTAGTCCTCCTCCCGTGAGAGCGGAGAGGAGCAAGAGTCCCATGGGGGTGCCGCAGAGCCCAACGAGACGTGGGGGGAGCGTGGGGGCCATTGGTGGCGAGGAGGGTGAGGATGGGGCAGAGATGCCGGAGGAGGAGGGCTTTGATTTGACCAAGTGAGTCTCTTTTTATCTGGCTCTAGATGGGGGGCCTTGTGCTAATACGAAACACAGGGGCTTCCAAAGCATTAGCAGCTTCCACGCCACGGTCGTCAAACCTGGCTCGAATGGGGAATCGCAGTCTCAGAGCACGAATGTGAATGGTGATCCGGAGACGCAGGAGAGTGTTTAAAGCCAGCATTTTATCTACCGATACAACACAGGACGAAACGGTTTCATCAGAAGAGGTCAAAAAGGAAGGACAAGATCACCACCAATCTTGTTCTCTTCCAGCAACGAATTCAAGAAGTATTCTCAGAGATTCTCAGTGTTTTTAAAGTTTATTATTCGTTACCCTTGCTGTTTTATTATTACTTGTTTGGCTTTGTTTGTCTTGTTTGTTTCTGGAGGAGTTTTGAGGGGGTAATATGGGGTTAGGATTTATGTGTGTGTGTGTTTGTGCGTGGTGTTTGCATTGATATGGTGTTTTGTTTGGGTTTTTGTTACCGAGTAATAATTTACTCTACTAAAGGGAAACTGGGATTTTGTTTCTGTGGGGGTGGGTTGGGTTGGGGAGGGGTTTCTGTTCGGGTTTTTTTAATGATATCTTTTTGCTTTTGTTGCGAGGGTTGGCTTTTTTGTTTGGAGTCTAGGGATGGAGGCTTGGGTTGTGGGTGATTGAGGTTTACTGGAGGGGCCAAGGTGAAGGTGATGCGGGGGGATCCAGGGTGGAGGGGAATGACTGAGAAGAGAGATGAGCAGTATCGTTAATTAGCTCTTGAGAAGCTGGTTTGCAAAGGTGGATGGTATTGCTGTCTATTTTTTTTGGGATGATTGATTACTTGTAAGCGTTTTCGACGCTGGGAAAGAGTAATAGTTTTTATGGGAGGGAGAAGGGGGAGGTTAGTGGAATGGAAACGCGATTTTGATGAATGAATGCTTTTTGCCGAGTGTGAATGTGAATGAATTTGTGGAGTGTGACACGAGTGGGTGGCAATGAAGGGGGCATGGTAGCAAGGGTGATTTTTAGGGGGGGGGCGGGGTTCGGCTTCTGGAATGTGGGTGAAATGTCTCGGGAAATGGAGGGGTTGGTCTGTTCGGGCCGGGGAACGGGCATAGTGTGCTCGGGCCGTGGGGGGGTTTGGTTGTGTCGGGAGCAAAGCGAGTATCAACGGGTGACTGACGGGTAGCTGACGGGATGTTCAGCTGCCTTTTCTTGGGGGTTTCTGTAAGAACTACTGCACATATTGTAGGAGCGGGATGCTTATCCACTGGGTATTGATTCCTAGGTGGCTGATCGGTCTGTCCTGACCGAAAAGAGAGTTAGTTTTTATTGAGTACCTAAGAGCACTCGACAAGATGTGATTGATGGTCGGTTTAAAGCAACGGGAGGATACCTACCCGCAGCGGGTCAGGTTCATGATTTTGAGGTGGTTGTTTTCGGGGGGTTCTTGACCGAATCCTAAATGGGGAGCGTTAAGGTTAGGATGTAGGTTGGAGGGGGCGGGTAGGGGCAGGATGTGACATGACGTTGACATGAATAGGTGTATTCCCGTGGCAAGAGCTTCCTGCTGTGGCGGTGCGAGGGTTGGGTTTGTGGGTAAAGAGAGTTGCGCGACGCTCTTGTCGTTGAGTTTACTTGTGGAGACAGGCACAAGGGTAAACTGACATTATAGCATTGTTGATGGGGGATGGGGTTAGTGTTGTTCAACTACCTAGTATCCTTAGCAGAATCAGGTTATTTCACACTGAGTCGAGTTCTCGTAAGTCTCAAGTAGCTAACATGTGGAAAGGCTTCAAAACCGGCTACGTACTTCCCATCCCGTCCTTCAGTGCCGTCACGTAGGTATGAAGCCGTCTCGCCTTTAGTCAAATTTTCAGTAAGCCTTCTTCGTGACAGCCATCGTGCCCACTCCCGACTAGACAACTTCATACAGTCATTCCAAACTAGACAGCCATCGCATGCCTTCATGCATATCACACCTCGATCCGATGACCGCAGAACGTTGTATCTTTGCCCCCATCAGTTCTCACATTTCCTCTCCGCATTTCGATCCGGCATGTTTCGTCACCAAGCGACCCGACAGCCTGGCACCCCATTCTCGTTCCGAACAATGACGCGCCTTTCCCGACCACTAGCATAGGTACCCATTCGCCCGTCCCGTCGTAGCAGGCCACATGGCCTGAAGAATAAGAGACCGGGTATGCCGTCACCCGTCCGCTTAACAGCTCACAAAACTTTACATCGACTCATGTCGGGAACCAACAATAACAACAACGTTGCCTCGGTAAACCAAGAGGGGATAGAGACCTCGGTTTTCGGCATGGAGCGGGATGGGGGAGAGGGTTGACTTGCCGATTTATGTCGTGCTAACCATCGGCAGGAGTTTGTTTGGTTGAGGTGGGTGAAGAATGTGAGATTACGCCGGTTCTCGCAGGATACTACTGTGTAGGACCTCATGCTGCACGACTTTCACCGGCTGCACATGTTGCCACGCAATTTCAACGTTCCCAGCCTAGCCTGTACCGAGGTTGACTTTGCCCGAGTCGGGTTGGGCAGCTATAGATAGTTCATGTGGTTCCGTCTTTGTTACACGCAGAGACGGTTGACACCTGCGTTGGGCGAGGGTCCCGCTGTTCTGGGAAGGCAAGTGACATATGCAGGGAACGAGTTACGGTTTGCTGTCATGGTGGGCCGAGTTTTGGTGTGATGTTTTGGGTGAGAGGGAGAATGAGAGATGGCGAGCTGCAGAGACTACGGGAAGCGGGTTAGGGCGTTGACAAAGGGAGGATGGAGGGAGGGGAGGATGGTGGGTGATACCCGTTGGTGAAGGGTTTGTTTATCGGATGAGGACTTGATGATCTTTTGTGGTCTGGTGAACTTGGAGAGGAGGGGCGCATCCTATGTGGTGCAAACTGTGATATATAGAGAGAGGAAGATATATAACCACCAGCTTGAGCCACCTGATATCCTATGCTTCAATCATCAGCACATCTAGCATATTCACCAGTTTCTCTTGAAGAACAGAAACAAAATGGGTCAACTCCTCTCCACCTCGTCGAAACACCCCCACCTCATCCCTTTCCCAGCTCTCACCGTCCCCCACGGCAAAGCCGAAGCCGACATCCTCCTCTCTGACTCCTCCTCCGAACTCTCCTCCTCCTTTCCTGAGGAAAAGAACAGCAACAATGATAGTCAAGAAACCTACACCATCCCCCTCCTCCACCGCGCCAAAGGCCACTACTACCACCCTCTCTCCGGCCCCAAAATCCTCGACGCCTGCGGAGGCGCCGGCGTGGCCTGTCTCGGCCACGGCAAATCCAACAAATCCGTCATCAAAGCCATCACCAAGCAGCTCCAAGCCTACCAATACGCCTCGTACGCTCACTTCCGCGTCGACCCCGTCCTCCAGCTCGAAAAGTTTCTCTGTGAGAGTACAGATAACAAAATGGGAAAGATGTACCTAATGTGCTCCGGTTCGTCTCCCTTTTCTCCCCTTAACATCATGATATATTTGTTACTAATCAGAGGTAAAAAAAAAAACCAGGCTCCGAAGCAACAGAAGCAGCCCTCAAATTCGCACTCGAATACCACGTCTGGAACTCGCAGCCCCAACGCGTCAACATCATCTCCCGCTCCCACTCCTACCACGGGACCACCCTCGGTTCTCTCTCCGCCTCAGGCCACACCGCCCGCCGGGCACCCTTCACCTCCATCCTCAACACCTCCCACTTCCACCACCTCCCCCCCTGCAACCCCTACCGTTCCCCCCTCTCCCCCGAGGATTACCTCCACGAACAAATCTCCCACCTAGAATCCCTCTTCCTCTCCCTCAACCCCTCCACCGTAGCAGCAGTCATCCTCGAACCCATCGTCGGCGCAGCCCTAGCCTGCGCCCCCCCCCTCCCCAACTACCTCACCTCCGTCAAATCCCTCTGCCACCGTCACGGCGCATTACTAATCTACGACGAAGTAATGTGCGGCATGGGCCGCACCTCTTCCTCTCCCTCCCACCTCCACACCTGGCAATCCTTCCCCGAAAACTCTTCAAACTCCATCTCCCCCGACCTCCAAACCATCGCAAAATCTCTCTCCGCAGGCTACCTCCCCGCCTCCGCCCTCCTCATCTCAACCCCCATCTCCCACTTCATGACCACCCGCAACAAAACCTTCACCCACGGGCACACCTACCAATCCCACCCCCCCGCCGCCGCCGCCGCCCTCGCCGTCCAGCTCCACATCCAGCACCACAACCTCCTATCCAACGTCAGCACCCAAGGCTCCCTCCTGATCAAACTCCTAAAAGAAAAACTAGCAGCCCACAAAAACGTAGGCGACATCAGAGGAAGGGGCCTCTTCGTCGGCATCGAATTCGTCCGAGACAAGCCCACCAAGCAGCCGTTTGATAAACACCTCGACGTCGCCGGGCGTGTTCACCGGACAGCAGTGAAAAACTGGCAGGTGCTGCTTTACTCCTCCCAGGGCTGCGCCGATGACGACGGCAGGGGGGACGCGGTCATGGTCATGCCGGCGTATGATGTCACCCCTAGAGAAATCAAAGAGATGGTGAGGAGGATAGCCGGGGCCGTGGAGGAGGTTTTTCGGGCTTTGTAAAAAAAAAAAGAAAAAAGAAAAAAAAAGGGGTAAAAATATGCTGTGGAAAAAAAAAGGTGTCTCTTGGTGAAAATGGTAAAAAACTTGGGTTGGTTTCTAGGTTTATATTATCAGCCTGTGGTTTGTTGGAGATTGGACGGAAGCTTTAGAGTCGCTGTAAGAAATGTAAGAATACTGGTGATAGTACACAAACGCATCCCACAATCTTCAAGTTGTTCACACCCCACACATTTGACTACACTACGTCGCAGATCATATATCTACAAGAAAGTAGAACAAACCTTCATACAACCACCAAGCAAAAAAGCCGTAGAGGTAATCGAAACTAAAAGTCCCATTGAGCTTTTTATCTTCACTATCTCCACACAATCACACTCTTTTCTCTTGCTCCCCCCTCCCCTTTCTCTGTCTCGTGTCTAAGCTGGAGTGTGTGATACAGGGAAAAGAGAACAAACCAGCCTCCTCCCTATTCCTCTCATTCCGGCCTGAACCATCATCCGCTCAATACCCTTTCCCACGCTGCACAGATTATTCCCCCATCCATCATCTAGAATGCCGTCACGTACGAAACAATAACGGACGCCCTGAGCTCCCCAGACACGGAAAACAAATAAACTGCCAGCGAAGAAAGACAACACAAGAGGAATCGGGTAACATGCAGACAGGACATGACATAAAAACGAGAAATGTCTTGATTCCCCAAAACAAGACCAAAACGTAAAAAAGAGATTGACAACAGGAAAGCTCTCTTCGTAAATAACAATTGGAAAAAAATCCGGTAAAACCCCCCTTCCCTAAAGTGGTTCCCTCCCCACCCATATCTAGTAAGAAAAGGATCCCGTTTCCTTCCCAAAACTCGAGACGCCTTCTTTTTGTGTCCCTCGAGTAGAAAAGCAGAGAAAATCATCTGCCGCGAACGATCGAGTGGAAACCGCACGCCTCTTTTTCTTTCGAAAAACCATCACCCATGTAGGTGAGGGCCCCAAATCTAGATTCGAGAAGTAGCGTCTCATTCCCATGCATAAAACGTCGTGGCTAAAATTCCAAATGAAAACACAGGAACCCATTGCTTTTTGGCATAACGCGGTCAGGATCGCCCAGATGCGCCGGTCCATCCACCCGAGGACAGACTGCGAGTGAGCGGTTTTCCGTCATCCCAAAAGACAGGACGCATGGTCGACGGAAACAAGTTGCAACGGCTGAATCCCATCTTGAAGAAACGACGAAAGTCACATGGCGGATGGTGCGGAAGCGCCAGGCCCGTCTATCCAAAGCAATGGAGAGACATGCAGTTGGAAACGGGAAAGCGCCAGTGCTGGGAATCGAAAAGCAAGGGGGTGTCGTGGTGTGGTATAATACAATCAGGCCATGGGGCGGTTGCCACCGCGGCGACCCTTGACGGGCTGGGTAACGGTGGTCCAGCCGTCATCATCGACAGCGGGGCTGGAAGGAGCCTTCTCAGCAGTGGGAGACAATGGGCCACGGGCATCGGTGCCGTTGGAGCGAGGAGGGCGTCCGCCGTCATTGCGGGGTCCACGGGGAGCAGCGCCGCCACGACGGGGACCGCTGGGGGCACCACGCGATGGCGCATCGCCGGCCGCTCTTCTCCAGCTGCCACTCTCAGCGGCGCGGGACTTGGGGGCAGGTTCACGAGGCTCACGAGTTCTGACAGGGAGCTTCTGTTCGCCCTCGGCAGCGGCAGCGGCTTCCTGGCCTTCTGGCTTGGTGCCAGCAGCAGCGGCGGCCTCGGCGTCAGCCTTGGCCTTTTCAGCAGCTTCGGCAGCAGCCGCCTCTTCAGCCTTGGCCTTTTCAGCAGCCTCGGCAGCAGCGGCTTCCTTGGCCGCCTTCTCCTGCTTGGCCTTCTCCTCGGCCTCCAGTTTGTCCTTGATACGCTTCTCTTCGACTTCACGCTCGCGGGCAGCCGTATCAATGGGGCGGGCGGCACCGAATGGGCTGGACTTCGAAGTAGGGGCAGGGGAGACCACATCCGGAGCCTCAGAGACGGTGCGCTTGGTGAGGTTCAGCTTGGGTCTGCCAACGGGCAACGCAGCAGGGCCGCCAGCTGGCGAGGAAGGAGCCTCGCTACCCTCGTGAGACTTTGGCTCCGCGGGACGCATGTTGTTGCGCCAGTTGATCTCCTTCTCGGCAGCGGTAGGGGCACGTTCGGGGCGCTCAGGACGCTCGGAAAACTCGCGACGGGGAGGACGCGAGCCATCTCCACCTTGACGTCCTTCTCCCCAAGCGGCGGGCGAAGCTCTTCTGGCACTGCCGAAGTCGGTGGCGTTACGGGAACGAGCGCCCTCGCGGGACTCTGGGCGTTCAGCAGGGGGGAGGGGTCCGCGTCTCTCCCAGGTCATCTCTCTGGCCTCTCTAACCGGTCTCTCGTCGTTGAACTCACGAGGAGGTCTGCGTTCGCCGAAGTCGCGGTTGGTACGGCCAGGGATGTCAGCGAGAGGGCCTCTCTTGGCACCCCAGTCAAGTTCGCGATGGCTCTCAGCGCCGCGATCACCAAATCCACCTCGGGCTGCAGGACCGTTAGTTTTGTTGGCCAACATTGAGGAGTGATATAAACTTACGAGGATCAGCAACCTTGATGCGAATGTTACGGCCCTCGAAAGACTGTCCATCGCGGGTCAAAGCTGTCTTGAGACCCTCAAGATCAGCAAACTCGGCATAAGCGAAGCCCTTGGGACGATTCTGCTCGCGGTCCTCAATGATGCGGACATTGACAACGTTGCAGTCATGGAAGAAGTCGGACACACTGTCGACGGTGGCATCATAGGACAGATTGCCGAGATGAGCGGTATAAGGAGGCTTGGTAGGAAGCTCCTGGGGAAGGTTGTCACGAAGAGAGTGATAACCTGGATCACGGCGTTAGCATTGTTCTCTGGCGTTGTTAATGCTGTGACAGGTGCAACATACCCCGGTCATTGCCGTAGCTGGCACCGCCGCCATACGAGCTGGGGCCGGTACGACGATCGGTTGAGGGGAAGGACTGGGTGCCTAGGTTTGGTCAGTATTTCTTTGATGATTCGGTCGGATAGAACGGTCAAATGCATACCCGAAGCTAGAAAAGAGTCAGTTGAGAGCGCAAGAGCAGTAACCAAAGAGATGACGACTCACCATAGGAGTCCTCGACCTCATCGGCCCATGAGGAAACACCACCAGCTGTGTGGCCCAGTCAGTATACGGTCGTAGAACAAGGCTGCCACCACCGCCACCATCATCTTGAACATGATTTAATGGCGGTGGGGTCTTGGCATGGAGGGGGAGGGGAGGTCGTACTTTCGCCGAGGAACTCGCCCAGAGACAGCTTCTGGGCTTTCTCTTTCTTGGGAGCTGGAGAGGGAACACAGGTTAGCAAATCGAGACCACAAGTGGAGAGACTGTCGCGAGGGGCATCAATGGAGAGAGGAAGGGCGGGGCAGCGGAACGGAGGGGGCAGTTGGCTTACCCATGATTGCGGATTTTTTGGCCACGCGCTGTGGAATGTCAGCGCGTAGGAGAGAGGTTGATGACGGCGACCGAGAAGGGATCCGTCAAGTAGGTATCGAAGGGCTCGAGTGATGGATGAATCCGGACCCGAAAGCTGAGCTGGCGGGTTGGAGGAGACTGCGGAGTGGAAAGTTTCGCAACCTTGGGTCAACTCGGTGCGTGGTTGTTGCGGGCGGCGGGAAGCGAAAAATTGCTGCGACAGGGTTGGTGGGCCTATTTTTTTTTCCCACCACAGGAGCACAGCTGAGAGCAGGGCGCTTGGTTATATAGGCTAGACTACAATAGGCTTAGACCCCACCCGGGGGAAGCTTTGGTGCATCTGCAGTGGCGGGGAGCTTTAACCTCGAGCTACCTTACACTCGACTTCACTACTGCATGCTTATTGCGTGTCCCTCAACTGAAGAGAAGCCTATCTTGCTAGCTGGGAAAGTAAAAAGAGGCCCATCAATCACTCTTTCAGAAGTCGACGATTCGACAACAAAGACAGCCGGTGAACCCAATGTCGTCCCAGCAAAGACAATTCCTCCCGCCTGAGGTAATGGATATTGTAGTCCCCTCCCTGAGAGTGGGCGGCTCGGCTGGTAGGAGACTCTCTCTTTCAGTCCCTTGTGTCATGTTCATGTTCATGTATGTAGCTAGACAATTGCTGATACTTGCGATCAGGTGCATGCGGTTTGTTTATGGGAGGAGCAGCCGGTATTATTCGAGGAGCCCCTCCGGTGTGGTTTTCACTTGTGGCCGGTGGGCAGTGGTTTACTCTGGGCACCAGTTACTGGGCTGCCAGGCTGGTGGCCTTCAATGCCCTGGGAGGGGAGGAGAAGCTGACTTTCGGAGACAAGATCAAAGGAAGTGCCCTTGCCGGTGCTTTTTCAGGCCTCGTTGGAGGATCTCTAAGTAAGTGCCAGTGAAGTTAATTGCGAGTTGCTGTGTCCTGACCATTCGAAAAGGAGGGCCTCGAAATATCATTCCTGGAGCTATTGTATGCTCGTTGCTCGGAGTTGGAGGACAGGCGTTTGCAAACAGAAGGGAAGCCAAGCGAAAAGAAGCTGAGAAAGACCCCTCGAAGAACAAGGGGTTCTGGCACTCCAGTTGGAGTCCCATTACTGCACTTTCAGACCAAGACTATATAACTATGCTGGAGGAAAAGCTGCTCCGAGTGGAGGCTGACATTGCCCTCATCGACGACCGCATCAAACAACTTCGGGATTCAGACAGCCAAAGGGAAGAGAATGCACCACCCAAGGAGGTGAAGGATGACGTGCCCGTTGAGGCTGAGAAAAAGGGTCAGAGTCAGACTGGGTGGAGATGGTAATTAAAGGGGTCGATAAACCCCATCCCCGTTTTCTTTTGCTGCAAAGACTGGCCGGAAGCGCGAGACTTCCGAGGCACAACACGCGGACAAAGCACCGCAAGAGGCTGGTGACGATATCCGAGCAATTGAGCGACTGACGCTTGGATTGATACGGATAGAGCCAGTGCGCCATGGACTCGAAAACGAGCCCGCGCGATATGCTTACTGTAAATATATGTATTATATATCAGATTTAATTGCAGACCCAAACGAACAGGCCATCTGCAGCCACAAATGGTTTGCTTCGCGGCAGGAACGGTTTTACCGGTCAGAAGGTTTCTCGAAGCTACAGGGTCCTCTTATCACATTCGCTCCCGGTGCGCAAAAGCTTGATTGATGAGAGAGCTCTTTGTCCCTCGCACCACTCACACCTTGATCCTTGCCCGGAATGAAGCTTGGCCTGGAGATCTTGTCAGTCTCGCCAGTGGTGGGATGGGCGGTAGTGGCCGGCAGAAAGCATCCAGAAGCTCCCTGCCAAGCTGGTCTGCCCCAGGGGGAACCGACCAGGGTGGCATTGGTTCGGGAGCCATCATTCATTTCGCCCCGGCCAAAGACTCCATCCCACTTCTGGACCTGTGGAATTTGGGGAATTGGGAGCTCACTCTTTATCAATTTCCCTGATCTTTTTTCTCCCTTTCCAATACTTTCCACGCCGTTGGGTTCCTGATACAGTACTAGCTGACTTTTTTTTAATACTCCGTACCCTTCTCCGCGCCTCGAATTGCGCCGCTGACTGTCTTGGTAAATAGCCTGGCCCCGGACCACTGATGATAAGGAACCTAACTGTACGGCGTAGCATCGGTATTACATATCTCGGGCACCTCTCAAGCTGTTCTCCGATCCCCGACCTCGACGAAACGTCCCAGCAGAAGAACTTCCCAGTCGTCGCATCCCACCATGGCAGTGCTCTTCCAGTCGCGCAAGTGAATGTAGATAGGCTGGTCCCCTCACCCTTGTAAGGGGCGCCTTGGATTTGGAGACTTACACGTCCAAGATAAAACGGAACCGTTTGCGACTGATGGACGCCACCACCTGCTACCAGTCCCTGTACATTACATCTCGAGATGGCCCTCCTTAACCCGACGTTTGTTTTTGGGATTCTGGTCCTTCTCTACCTCTCGACCTTTGTTTTATTTGCCGTAATACGAATCATCACCGGCCTGTCGATTCAGCGCATAGGTTACTTCTCCTTCCGCCGACTATCATACACCCCGCGCGATGGCATCCGAATCGATATCCGAGGCCTCGGCCTCAACGTCCACCGACCGACTTTCTCCCAGCCCACCTGGCTCAGCATTGTTGTCAGCGAGCTCGCCGTCACGGTCGACATCAAGGAATTGGAAGGGAGCAAGGCCGCGGGGATAACTGCAGGCAGCGAGTATTCCGACTCGGAAAACGATGGCGATAACGAGAAGACAAGCAGCAATGGGGCTGCCTCTTCGCCCCCAGCCGCCGAATCGCCGAATATACCGAAAATTACAAGGCGCGAAACGATGTCGGCCGGGCGGAGCGAGACATGGAAACGCTTGACCAAATTGAAAGAAAAGCTGAAGCTGCTGCACCGCAAGGTGAACTGGCTCCGCATGGTGGATGTGGTAGCGACCAACTCGAGCGTCAACATTGTGGATGTGGGCAATGTGCAAGTGGGCAGCTTCACCGTGGCGGTCGACACCCGGCGGAAGATGGTGGACCGCGCGCGCTTCTTCTTGCAGGGAAAAGTAGAGAGGAGTCGTCAGAAGCAACAGGCAGAGTGGATCGTGACGCTGAGGAGTGTTCTCTTCACAGCAAATGGGGGAGAGTCGTTGGAGGTCTTGGACAGCGCCACCCTGAATATTCACGGCTACTTATACGAAGCGCTTGATGGCCTCCGTGATGCCGCCATCTCGCTGAAACTCGGCCGCCTTCATATCCCATACGACGACGTCAGCCACAGCGCGACCTTGTACAAGCAGATCAAGAGCCAATGTAGTCAAGACTCGGCCAAATCCGACCCCATGGGCGTTATTGTCGACCAGGTCATACAGGAGATAGATGCGCCCGGAAGCACGACAAATCATGAGCTCATGCAGACGGTATCCGATTCGAAGGAACTTGTCAGCTCGATTCTCAGGGGTATCAAGGAGGTTCAGTTTGCCGTCAGCTACATTGGCCTGGCCAAAAAGATCGAACATGTACGGCCCGGAGGCAATCCTGTACTTCTGAACGCTTCCATGAAAGAAGTAGGCATCGACCTTCATCGGCTCGATCCCAAGTCCTCGGCACATAGGATGTACTTCCCTTCCAAGGATACAGCCCATGAAGCCCTGGCTGCTGCGCTTTCCATCTCTGTTGGTCTCGACGATGGACACGGCAAACCCGAGCGAATTATGTACATACCGATGGCCACCACGACCGTTCGGACCACTCTCCCCTCCAAAACAGTCGAGCTCACACATGAGGGCACCGCTGAGCAGCGTAACGCGAACATCTTGTTTGCAAACTCCGTGGTGACCTCACCCTCCGTCGACCTCGACCCTCGACATCTTCCACTTCTCATAGCCATGCTGCGACGAAAGCCCAAGGCCCCCAAGTCTCAGCCACAAACACGGCACATGCTGATCTCTCGCCTCCTCCCCAAGGCGAATATCAAGTTCTCCATGCACGAACCAGTCGTGAGAATAGCACTCCCACCGGTGCATAAAGGTGCTGATCCTGATGATTTCGATTTGATTATATCGTCCATCTCATCCATCTCACTGGATATGGAGTCGTTCCACTCCACCGTCGACCAACTCCATTATTCCCTGGCCGCTACAATGCGGCTCCAGACCCACCATCTTTATTATCAAACTTCAGCAGGCAACGAAAAGATCGACCTTCTTGAGACGGATTCGTTTGACCTGAAGATTCAGCTCAGCGCTTCGCCTAATGTACAAGTGGTGGCGACCGGCAATCTCCAGACTTTTGCTATAAAGATGGTCAGAGACGAGATTGGCGACGGGTTGCGCCAGATTGTACGACAGCTCAGACTCGATGTAGAACCAGACAAGCGGTCATCGTCAAAGACGCCCAAGCATTCCAATTTCCTTCGAGCCATGCCGTCCTGGCTGCTGCACTTTCAGCTGTCGTGCTCAGACTTCAGCGTTGAGGTGGCAGGGGTCGACAAGGAGATTTCGGATGAGTCAAGAGGGTTGGCAATTCAGCTGGACACTTGGACTGCTGAGTATCGTGCCCAGAGGCTGGATAATCTCCAGAGGCGGCCCTCTAGGAGAAGGGCCAGTAGTCGTGGGATGATGTCACCGGAGACGGATCTTCTCAAGACCATTCCCATGTCTCCGAGGAGAAAGTATCATCATGACGGTGATGGTCGCCGGATATCATTGCATATGCGAGGTCTCGAAGCCTACATGATTGAGGCCGAGGACAAGTGGGAGGTCGAGCCGTTCTTGAACATGCCCAAGCTCGAGCTTGCGTTCTCGACGTTGAGCGATAACCAAGGACCTGTGTTCCACATTCACTCACAGATCCGGACAGTTCTTCTCCAATACTCGCTTTACCGCCATTATGCAGTTGCGGTTGCCATATCTGTCTTGCGGAAAGCCTTCGTGAGAACAAGCACTGGCCCAGCTACGCCTGTTGTTCCGGGCACTCCCAAGATCAACGCCAGAAGGCTAGTTGTTGGCCATCTTTCGCCACCATCTGGTAGCAACGCTCCAGAACTCTCACTGGACAGCGAGTCTTTCCGGTCTGTCCAAGAACTCGTGGCTGTCGATTTTAAGGCAACCCTCATCCAAATCAAGGCAGACTTGCCTTCGGATCCTCAAGTCATGCTGCAAATATGCAATTTGGAAGCAGGACGTCACCGATGGTCTCCTCCTTTCTTGCACGCAAGATTGATCCGCCTTTATGCCGAGGCTCCAAGGATGCGGAAGGTGTGGGCTCGCATCATCAGCATCAAGAATGTGCGGTTAGACTATCGCGAGTCAAGACGGAAGATTACTGGCGGTGGCGTGCAAGATGAGCGGATGTTTGATATTGTCTCCGAGACGATTCGGGTGGCTGTGCCTCATGATCTTGTGGTGTACAAGATTACGGACAATTTTGTCAATACAATCAAGTCTGTTCAGCAGCTTCATCATCGCTTCAAGACGGGGACGAATGAATATATTCTTGATAAAGGGCCTGAGGGTCCTAGACACGTTCCCAAAGTTTCGTTGCGGACAAAGACGCTGCTGTTCGAGCTCGAGGACGGTGCTTTTGAGTGGAAACTCGGAGTGATTTATCGGGCTGGCAAGGTGGAGATGATGCAGCGGCAGGCTCGGGAGGAGGCATTCAGGGTCAAGGTCAAGAAGATTCACGAGGAGGACTCCAAGAAGGGCTCCGCCAAGTTGAGGACGAGGTCTGCTGCTTCAAGAGGCCAGACCCGTAACTCTGCCGACAGCCATCCTCGGAGTCGTAGCATTGGCGCTGACCAAGGCCGGTCGGGTGGTGAAGGCCGTTTCCGTGGACGGGCACCGCGGTACGATCCTGAAGGAGGCTGCCTCGGAATCAGTGGCGATGCCCGCATTTCCATCTCGGAAGCGCGCGAGAGGTTGAACATCCACAATGCCAGAAGCTGGAAACAGCGCATCGACCAGCAGTATGAGATCTCCAAGAACGCCACAAAGGACCTACACGCTGCTTTCCAGGGTCACAATGAAGTACCCGAGGACTGGAATGACAGCGAAAAGATTCTCGAGATCCCGCAACGGCCGGCTTTGATGTCGGCGCTTGTTAGCGATCTTCATATCACCTTGGACAAGCCCTCGTTTCCGCTGAAAGACCTGCCAGACTTCCTTCACAAGGTTGGAAAGGGCATGCCAAGGGATATGAAGTACGCCTTGCTTGTTCCCATGAGTGTCCGGATCGACATGGGAGAGGCGAGGATATCGCTGAGGGACTACCCGCTGCCCTTCATCCATATTCCCTCGACCAAAACAATGCAGTCGGCGAGACTACCTGCCGTGTCCATGACAACGGACTTTGTCATTGCCGAGGAATACAGGGGGCCAGAGTCCATGCGAAAAATCAGGGTTCAGATTGTGCCAGGTCGCAATATGGATCCGACATTGTCAAATCAGGGCAGTTTCGCTGTGGATGTTCGGAGAACTATCGGGCCCGTCAAGACTTTCTCTGACATGGTCATTGATATCCATACTGGCAACCCTACCAGGATCACATGGGGCCCGTCATATCAGCCTGCGATTCAGGACATGATGATGGCGATAGAGTCGATGACGAAGCCGCAGCTTGATCCGTCCGAAAAGGTCGGATTTTGGGACAAGATTCGGCTGAACTTCCATTCACGCATTCGGATCGCGTGGCGTGGCGATGGTGATGTCCATTTGGCCTTGAAGGGCAGCAGAGATCCCTATCAAGTCACTGGCAATGGAGCTGGATTCATCATGTGTTGGAGGAATGATGTCAAATGGAGCATTCACGCTGATGATGATCCGAAGCGGTTCATGACGGTGGACAGTGGCGAGTATGTTCTTGCGGTGCCCGATTACAGCCACCAAGTCCGTGAAACGAGGAGGCAGCATGGTGAGGATGAGAGCATCACCAGCGACAGCAGCTACAAATCGGGTGCGGCTTTCAAGAAGGTGGTCATGAAGCTATCCGGCAAGGTCCAGGTCATGGCTGGCTTGGTCTTTGAGAGGGCCATCGAGAATGGCAAGAGAAGTTTCGAGTTCAAGCCTCACTACGATGTCATTCTCAAAGCGCCGCATCTTGTCAAGGCTGAGAATGGTGTTCCATATGATGCATTCCGTGGTTTTCGCAGTCAACATATTCATCTGTCGATTGCTATCCGTGCTCCAGTGGACCGGGAATGGACTGGGCCTGTCACCGAGCCCTCGCGCAGCTACAACACAGTTCATCTCACGCCTCGGTTCTTCACGCACTTCTTCGCCTGGTGGTCTCTCTTTTCTGGGCCGCTTTCTCTGCCGATCCGTCAAGGCGCTCTCTGGCCTGGGCGTGAGAAGAACAGCAAGAAGTTTGGCAGACATCTGGCCACGATCAAGTACAATGTTTTGCTTGCGCCTCTGTTCCTCAGCCATATCTACAAGCACAAGGATGTGGAGGACTATTCTGAGAATACGGTTTCCGCGACGGGTATCAAGGTCCGGTTTGACAGCTGGATGCTGGATTTGCACATGAGACGAGAGGAATTTACTACTCCGGATCGTGGGCGCAATACTCAGTCGAGGACCAGCGGGATGAGGATACATGCTGGTCAGCTTGATCTTATTTCTGCTGATGTGAGGGCTGTGTCGGCCAGCATTCGCGGCACGACGGCGGACGCGGTGATGAAGCATTCTCTGTCGACATTTATTACGGATCAGGAAGGGGATGGGACTGATCTGTCACGGTTCACGATTCCTGACAATGATTTGACGTGGATTGACATGGACGATTTTGTCGAGTTGGATTGGATTCTGCCGACTGAGCCGAATCCCGATACCAAAATCCTGCCCCTCGCTTTTGCTCCACGGGTTACCTACTTCCGCCAGACTGACATTGGTGGTCTTATCGACGGTGATCCTGACAGGACAAGTCCGTTCGGCCAGGAGCCCACCCATTTCTGCATCATGAGCCATGACGATGATCCTAGGAGGGTTCAAAGCCAGCTTATCCGCCGCCGCCTGGAGCAGATTGACCAGCAGACCGAAACCCATCGCCGTACCATTGGAGAGATTGAACTCCGCATGGTCCGGGGCGACACTACCACTGCCGACCTGGGAGCTGAGTACGAGATCCTGAACCGCCACACCGCTGTCTTGCACAATCGAAAGATGTTCCTGGAAGGGATGTTGCGGGAGATGGCACCCCGTGCTGCTTCATGCAGTGACGAAGACGAGGAATCTACCGCCGTTGAAGGAGACATTCGTCCTGATTTGCGCAGCGATTCGGACGAGTCAGTTACTGGCGAGTTCGCAAGTGATTTCAAGAATCGTTTCGTCGTGCACAATGTGCAGCTCAAATGGAACAACACGCTGCGTAATATCATTCTTCGGTATATGCATCAGGTTGGGCAGCGGAGAGGTTTTGTGTACTATCTCTCTCGGCCGGCGGTCAAGTTTATTCTGGATCTGGTGGATGAGCAGACCAAGTCCAAGACGGCCGCCACGCCGGCTGGTACTGGGAAGTCGCCCGATGCAAACAGCAAAGACCGGGATATTCAAAAGGATATTGAGGATAGAATCCGCAAGATCCTGGGAGACGGCAAGAAATTCTCGGGGTCTACGGGGAATAATATTGATGCCCACCCAGCCATGGCTGATCTGTCGGGTGGTATTGCTGACGAGTTCACCACGCAAAACAGTTATCACGTCCGGCTGATTGCGCCGCAGATTCAGCTGCAGAGCGACAAGAACAAGAAGCATGTTGTCCTGACCACCGCCAAGGGAATGGAGCTCAAGGTGGTGGACGTTCTGGAAAAGAGCCGGATTTCTGATAATGTCAGCGGTCTGGTGCAGAGAAGGTTCTTGGTCAATATGGACAGCACGCAGTTTTTCGTCACACATCAAAAGTGGTTCAGCACGCAGCTCGTGTCGATGTATTCTGGAAATACTTATGGGACACCCTCGGGATCTTCCTGGCCACCGTGGGTGCCGATGGAGGTCATGTTTGACTTCCAGGCGGATCCGTTTGGGTTCAAGAGGGTGGTGCAAAAGACTTCGGCTATGCTGAGGTATGATAAGTACAATACCCTCCGCTTGAAATACAACGACGAAGTCAACACCAGTGAGGTCGCGGCGGGGGTTGATCAGTCCAAGGACGGGAATGCGCAGGAGAGCAGGACGGATAACTTATGGGTCGAGTTCCCTCAGGCGCATGCGCTGTGCAATTCGTCGCAGTATTATGCCATCTATGTCATTGTGTTGGACTTGCTGATGTACAGCGAGCCGCTGGAGAAGACGAGGAATGAGAGGCTGGAGAAGATTATGCTGGCGTCGGACTTCAGTGATCTGAGAGGTGCGCCGGAGATGGTGATCAAGCTGCAGGAGAGGGTGAGGCAGTTGGAGGACATCAAGACGCACTTCCAGACGCACTCGAGGCAGATGGACAAGAAGGGGTGGCAGGACAGGCTGGTGCTGGAGAGGGATCTGGCGGCGTGCGAGGATGAGCTGTTCTTTATGATGAAGGCCATCACGACGAGCCAGAGGAAGTTTGATCACAGCACGAGCAGCGCGCTGTTGAAGTGGAGCATCACGGCCAAGGAGATTGTGTGGCAGCTGATTAGGGACAACAATGAGCCGCTGGTGGAGTTGCAACTGAAGGATGTGGAATATGATCGGACGGATAACTCGGATGGGTCGCATATCAACTTGATTCAGGTGGGCAGGATTCTGGGGTTGAATCTGCTGCCTGATGCCATCTACCCGGCCATGATTGCGCCGTACTTTGAGCCGAGTGCTGGAGTGGTGGATATCGAGACGAAGCCGATGATTCGGGTATACTGGAATATGCTGGAGGCTATTGCTGGTATTCCCATCATGGATCACTTTGAGGTGAATTTGTTCCCTCTCAAGGTTCAGCTTGAAAGGGAGGTGGGCAAGAAGCTGTTTGAATATATCTTCCCGGGTATTGATGGCGATGCTCCGACCGAGGGGAAGAATACGTCGCCTTTTATGATCAAGCAGTCTATTCCTGGAGAGGAGGATGACGGTGATGACATGTCCATCAGCGAGTCGCTTGCTAACCAAATTACGGATCATCTTACTGTTCCCGGGGAGCAGGAGCAGGAAGTTCCTCAGTTCGAGACCAGGGCTGGGTCTCTTGAGCTGAGACTCCGTCCGACATTGACGTCTGATCCTGACGAAGATCCTCCCAAGAACAATGCGCTCAGCATCCACTCCGGCGAAGGTACATCTTTCAGGCTTTTCCGGTCCGCGAATGGCTTCAAGGCCGTCAATAAGAAACGATCATATGACTCCCTACGCGGCAGCACCCCTCGACCGGGCGTCAGTCGATCAGGCACGGGTTTCTCGTCTATCAGCGGCGACTCCCGCAAGGGCTCTCGTTTCGGCCTCCGCCACCGATCAGCAACCACAGATGAAGAAAAAGCCAAGGCACAATCCGACGACCTGACCAAGATGATCGACCGTGCGTCCAACTACATGACCTTTGCCTACATCAAAATGCCCTCCGTCGTCCTCTGCGTCTCTTACAAGGGCAAAGGCGAGCGTAACTTTGAAGACGTTCACGATTTCGTCTTCCGCATGCCGACGATTGAATACCGCAACAAGACTTGGTCCAACCTCGACCTCGCCCTCGCCCTCAAATCCCGAGTGATCAAGGCCTTGATCAGCCACACCGGCGCCATCATAGGCAACAAATTCTCCAAGCACCGTCCCAACATCGCCCAGCAGTCCAAACTCCGCGAGATCGCGACCAGCTCCGTCCTCCTTGCGACACCAGTAGGCAGCTCCATCGCCGGCGGCGAGTCCCGCGAGAACAGCGGCGACGACTCCTCAAGCATCTACGGCGGCGTCGGCGCCACCCCGGTGGACTTTTCCCGCTCACCACCACAATCCATCCGTCGCTCCGGCACCACCGCCACCGTCGCCGCCTCATCATCAATCCCGGTCCCCAAATCCTCGGCCAGCCGCAGCTCCAGCATCGCCTCCTCCCAACGATCAGCCACCCTCCCCCCTCAACCACCCTTATCAGCAGGGCACGTGGTGGTCAACACCCAACCCTCGGGCGCCATCCCGACGTTTCTAATGACGCAACCAACCACCTCCACCTCTTCTCATTCCTCTCAAGAGCGGGAAAGAACTGGGTTCGGAAGTCTTCTCCGACCGGCAAGCAGCGGCTGGTCAAAGCCTTTTGGTGGCAGCAGCAGCACATCCAGTAACGGTCAACAAGTAAAACGTCCCGGTAGCAGCGGGGGTGTGCTAGGAGGGAGCACGCATCATCACATCTCTTCCTTTCACAACAATCACCCCTCTTACCCCAGTGAACAGCAGCAGCAGCAGGAGATGACGATGAGCAATTCCCCAGAGAGAAAGAGAACAACGGGGGGAAGTCATTTGGGATTTCGGGATAAACTCAGCGCGATCAGGCATAAATTAAAGGAAGGTGGGAGTAGTAGAGAGCAGACAGCAGCAGCGGTGGTGTATGCTGAACAACCAGCAACAGCAGTGGAAGAAAATGATGGTGGTTTTGCTGCCGAGGATGAAGGACAATATACTGCAGGAGGAGGACTGTTGAGGACGTTGAGTCACAGGAGTGGGAAGATGAAGTGAAAAGCAAAAGCAAAGCAAGCATGGCGTTTTGTAGTGTAAGCCCGGTGTTTTTTTATCTTCTTTTCTCTCGGTTTTTTTCTTTCTTGCTTTTTGATGGTGGTGGTGGTGGTGGTGGTGGTGGTCATTAAAGCATATTCTTTTTTTCTTTCTCTTAACGACATTGCTCGGATGGATTGATTGTGTGTGTGTGAGGGAGGGGAAAATACACAACAATTTCGCCCGCATTCAACACGATACAACCTTTTCATGTTCTTTTTATTCAGTTTTATTACAAAGCACGGGCTGGCAAACGCTGAGGTGGATGGAAAGTTGGAGAAGGGATGAGAGAGTTGCATTCTTGGGAGTTCAAGGGCATAACTTCATAAGGAAGAGTACATAATACAAGCGGTATATATCAATGGAAAATATTTCAAACAGCCTACGCCCACATTGCTACTTGTTCATGTTTACTGTAGTGAATCGAGCAGTCAAGCTGATATCCTCAGATCCTGCTTTTATCTTGGTTCCTGTATAACCCGCCCAACCGCTTTGCTCCTCGACGCCAGATATCTCATGCCAAACCTACATTAATCATTCATGAATTCTCATCCTCTACCCCCCTACTCATGCTTACAACCACAACCCCCCATCCTCGCCCTCTCTTTCAGCCCCCCAAAAATACTCTCCTTCACCTCGGCAGCCATCAACCCGGCCCTCTCCTTCACCGCAACCTGCCCGACATCCCTAATAATCTTTTCGAGGTCCTGCTGCTTCACCTTTGACGACGACGCCCCACCACTACCCCCAGAAACCGCTACCCCCAGCCCAGACAGCTTCCCGCCACCCTGCCTCGCCGACGGCCCAACCAACTCCCTCACCTTCCCCCCCAAATCCATCATCTGACTGCTCGCAAAATCCCTATTCGTCAATAGCGGATTCCCAGCCAACGTCCCAACCCAGTACTTATTCCACAACGCATCCAACAGCTTATTATCCAACGTGCTCTTAAAGTGCTCCACCTCCAGCGCATAGTACTTGCTCGCATGCGCCCCAAAATCCTCCATCTTCCCCAGTGGCACACTCTTATCCCCTCCTCCTCCTCCTGGCTGGCCCCCCGCAGGCGTGTAATTATCTGGAAAAGTCCTAAACGCACCGATATCCACCTTTCCCCCCGAAATCGTCCGGTCAGGATCAACCACAATCGCCACCATCGGTCCCTGCAACTGCTGCAACTTTTGCGTTTCAACATCGATTCCCGACAGCCAGCACCCGTACCCTGGATGGGAGTGATACCACCCCACCACATTCTCCTGTCTGCTTTCCTCTCTGCAACCACTTAAGTACTGGACCAGATACTCATCCGCCTCTCCCTGGGCGTTGACTCTCGTCTCGGTTCCCTCGACAGGCAAGCGGAAGGCATCCGTGATGACAAAGGTCGAGTGGTCGATGAACCCTTGCATCATGCCCATTACCTCCAGGGACCCGCCCGAGCGGGCGTGCATGACCATTTTTAGGAGGGCGACGGGGCTGATGCGGACGGATTTGAAGTACTGGGGGTCGACGACCCAGGGTTTGGAGGCGTGGTCGCCTGTGTGGGAGGGGGGCTGGTTGGCGGTGAAGTGGGTGTACGAGTAGAGGGCGTCGAGGTGGTTGGAGGTTAGCTTGTCGGTGAGTGGGAGTTCTATATGGAAAGCGCAAACAGGGTTAGTGATGATGGATTGATGGGTGGGGAGGGGGAGGGAGAGGTACCCATGATGGCGGATTCCCCTATTCGGGTGTTCGGTTGGGGTAATTTGGTAGTTTCGCTTCTTCGCTGGGTGGTGATTAAGGGATTCTTTCAAGTCGTCAAAGTCGCCAGTGGTGAAGAGAGGAAAGTTTGGTCTATGGTTTGTTGGAGTGGGAGTTGTATTAAGTCGGAGACTGGAGCTGGCTGAGCTGCAGCCTGCCGTGGTCGACAACGGAGGGGTTGCACTGATAAGATAAGCCAAAGCTCACCCCTGCCTGCCGTCAAGGTGCCAAAGCTTGAACTCACCTTCCGACAAAGACAAACTACAAGAAAAGTAGGAACCAAGCTACAAGGCAGGAGCAATCCAATCCTTGGTTTAGGAGTGACTACAGTAAGGTAAACTACTTAGGTATGCACTGATCCCATCGACCGGTCAGGACACAGGAAGCATAATAGGTATATCATCAAGTCGCTTTCCCCATTGAATCTGTGCTATCAAGCCGAACCTAATGCAGCCGTTTCCCCCGACATGATACCTTCAAAAGAGTGAACGAATGAAAGGTTGGTATATATGGGTATCCAGAAAACAACGCAACAAGTAAAGACGAAGAATTACAACAAAAAAAAAGTTCCAGACTCTCTCCATTCCGATCGCCGCACCGATTTTTAAAAAGTCCCAAAGAGTGAAGAGAAGTGAAATGAAAACATATTCTGTGAAAAAAGAGAGAAATCTGGCCAGCCCATCGAGGGTGATATTAGCGTGTCCCAGGCACCAGGCTTGTGAACAACAGTTGAAAGCAAGAGGGCAGAGGGGTTGGGGGAGCGTCATGTAATATATCATAATCTTCCGACTATTATAGATACATGACTTTGAACCCGGCTTGTTCATCACGGCGCTAATCTGCTCTTCTCCATTGGACTCATGGTTGCCAACGCGCTCTCCACCCTCCTCGGCACCTCATCATCCTGCATCATCATGCGAAAGTTTTGCTCATCCGGTGGGTTGTGGATTCCAGGTATCCCCGGATGGCCAGGCACCATTTGATCTTGTTGCAACTGATTCGTAGCGTCTCGCTCCTGCGTCCGCTTGATCCGACCAACCTGCTGCTCTACCCACGAGTTCATCGATCGGTACCGAGTAGGCTGGTCCTCGCTTGTGTGTGTATAAACCGTATCTCTCTGGTCCTGGAGATGCTGCGGTAATGGCGGGGCGTGTTGCTGCACTGGTGATACATATGAGAATCTTGTCGAATAATGGCTAGATGACCTGACCGCCGTAGCTGCTGGCTGCGGTGGCGTAAGGAGCGTTGCAGATGTTACGATATCCGCACCATCTCCAAAACCTGACGAGAGGGAAGACACTTGCGACCTCCGACCGGCTTCCTGATAGACAAGGTTATAAGGTACGGGGATATGCTGCGGTTGTTGTGACTGACGAGCGATTGGGGACGGAGTGTAGTATGTGGTGATTGGCGAGACACCATTCGCATATGTGCCGTTTGCATGGTCAGTACGAACCATGAAGGCACCAAACTGTGCCGCGTTGGTGGAACTGAAGGATTCTTGTTGCTGGTGAGAATAACGCAGTGATGGTGGCATGATATTGAAAGCGTTATTCGGATCGTACGTCATGTCACCATTATATGACGGTTGGTAGTAGCCAGTGAATGGCACCTGTGGCTGCTGGCTTGGAAATGACGTTTGTAGGGGTGGAAGCTGAGGTTGTTGCTGCTGCTGTTGTGAAGGCAAGGTCGCTTGAAGTGCTTGCGGCTGCATAACTTGCTGCTGGGGCTGAGTTGGCTCTGATGGTGGCTGAGATTGCAGTTGCGGCTCTTCCCTCGTCTTCTCTGGAGGATAATACTCGTTCACTTGCGGAGTGTCCGACGCCTCTTCCTTCTCGCGGTATGTCGGAGGAGGCGAAAGGGTGACAGTTGACGGCGCCGATTTATGTGAGCTTTTA
Organism: Triangularia verruculosa; assembly: GCA_033296885.1. NCBI lineage: Eukaryota > Fungi > Ascomycota > Sordariomycetes > Sordariales > Podosporaceae > Triangularia > Triangularia verruculosa. Next base: position 43,101 of record MU864009.1, on the reverse strand, counting down.
CCTCCAAGGAAAGGCAGTCCGCCGCTGGGTCCTGTACTGCCGGCGCCGCCAGACAGTCTGGACTTTTTTATTGTCCTCCGCACCATCCAGATGATGAAGCAGATCAAGACGAATGTACCTATTGACATTTGTCAGCGATTTCAGTGCAGATATGTGCGTGACCACCTACCAATAGATCCCACGGAGATGAGGACTCTCTCCGCGGTTGGATCCATGCCCCCTTGAGGAGCCTCGATGCGATTGCTATCATCTGGAATCCCAGTGCTAGTTGGGCCGGAAACGGTGCCATCTCGATCACCACCTGGCAGGTTTACGATATCGGGGACTGGAAACGGCGCAGATGTCGGGTCTGGAGGGAGTGGAACAGCAACTTCGTCCGACTGTGGGCCATTTGCCACAATTTCCGTTGGCAATCCAGCAGCCCCATCGATATTGCTCGCTGTAGGAACAGATAAGAGATCAGTGATGGTCGGAATTCCCTGCGTCATGTTAGTCAGAATACTACTTCGTGCAACGTAACTCTCACCTCTGCAGTTGGAGTTGCCTGGATCTGAGACTGTAGAACGATCACGCCTGGGTTGGGCGGGGCCGCTAGTTCCTCCACTGCTGGAGGAGGACTCGGGGTGGGCGTTAACTCTGGAGGAACAGAATCGGCAGGCAAGGCTTCTGGCGGTGGAGATTCGACCGGAGCAGGCTCAGCTGGTACACCTTCGGCCGGCGCAGGTTCGGCTGGTACATCTTCCGCCGGCGCTGACTCTGGTGATGGAGTGTCCCCCGAGGGCGGCGGTGACACGGAAGGGCCTGCCTCGGGATCAGGAGAGCCCTCTGGGGGGCTCGACTCCCCGTCCCTATCGTTATCATTCCCATTCCCGCCCACGTTGCCGTTTCCATTACCATTCCTATCTCTAAAACCACCTCTGAATCTTCCGAAACCATTGCCTCCATTTCGGTTACTGCCATCGTTGTCGTTGTTGTCATTATTGTTGTTATTGCCGCCTCGGTTGTTGCCTCGATTATCACCAAATCTGCCGTTGCGATTGTTCCCATCCCCGTTTCGGTTATTCCCGTTACCGTTTCTAAAATTGCCATTCCTGTTGTTACCCCCAGCCCCGCCGCCGTTGTTATTGTTGCCGTTGCCGTTGCCGTTGCCGTTGCCGTTGCCGTTGCCGTTGCCGTTGCCGTTGCCGTTGCCGTTGCCGTTGCCGTTGCCGTTGCCGTTGCCATTGCCGCCGCGGTTGCCTCCGTTGTTACCGTTGTTCCGGTTATTGTCCCCTCCGTCTCCGTCGTTTCTATCGTTGTTGTTCCGGTTGTTGCCAAAACGAAAACGTCGTCGCCGGGTCTCCTCGTCTTCGTTGTCCTTATTGTCCTGTCGAATGAGCAACTCTCTGCTCTCCAACATCCGAGGGCCAACTTCTCTCCTTCGTACGATAGACTTCGTCCGATGATGTAAAGGTGCCATTCCCTCCTCTTGAGAATCCCAAGGTTGCCTTGGAACTTTCCACTGATAATAGGGTCAGACCGCCCAACTGATTCATGTCCTAGATGTCATCGATGGCTGCCTCGTTAAATCTGATTGGTATGTCGTGTTCCGCGGAAATAAAAATGAACTTGCAAACGAAAAAAGGAGAGACTGGAAAGAAGTGAAAAGAATTATGGATGCAATGTCCAAAATGAAATTAGTATACAAGAATGCAAGCAACGGGAAACCGGCCCTGCGGAAAGAAAAGAATGGAACAGACGGCAGAAGGATAGAGTGAAAGAAAGAAAAGAGTGGTAAGAAGAGAATGCGGTAACGAGCCAAAGCCAGGACTGATCAACCGCCGCTTGGTGCGTGGGTGCATGACGACCCAAGAGCCCGAGCTTCCCAGAAGAGACATCTGGGATGGCTCGAGCGAAACCAAGAGCTCTCCTTCTGCCAACCCTTTCCCCGCAGCCTGGCTCAGACTGGAGAGCCGGAGCTGGCACAGGGATACTGGTTCCGGCCTCAGAGGGGCAATCAAAAACTCCTTCCTGGTGGGGGATTGCAGCCAGGGGCGGGTGAAGGGGGTTGAGAGCCGGCAAAGGAGAGACGTTACGAGAAGCCAGCTGAATTGGGAATAGGGCCAGGGACTTCCCAGACTCAGATCGTGTGGTCGAGTGCCATTGCCTTGCCGGCTGCGGGGGATCTCTTGGTAGCCAATGAGGGCGCATTTGAAAAGAGCCTCATCCAAGAGGTAGTACCCCAGGGACTGCTCGTGCTACGCTCGGCATTGACGTGAGAAAGATTGGGGACAGCATGCCTGGCGCCGGCTGCAAGCCTATTCGCCCATTGTCTACTGCTTTCCAGCGCATGTGGGAGCTGTCTGGCTGTCGAGCTGTGCACTGGCCTTTGCCTGACGTCTGAAAGCGGAAGGGGAACAATTGAGTTATGACAGGAGAACAGGGGGCTCGACGTCTCAGCCATGGGTATCGCGTTTCAGCCGGACGACAAGAGCCAAAAAAGCGGAGCGGCTCACTCTCTCGAACACCGAGCTCGGGGTGGTAGTCGCTTCATGACGAAAGGGAAAACTACGCGAGAGTGAGAGAAAGCAGACTTTTAATTTCATGAGGCAATGGATCAGTGTCTTTCTCGTAGCTAGTGAGGAAGCAGAGCGGGGGAGGATGCCGAAGCCTACGCCAAGACCCGGGGCTGGAAGCTTCGACCCAACATCAGAAACTCTGCCAAGTCCCCACAACTGCAACATGTTCTTCACAAGCATCGTACAAGAGACGGCATGGGGCTGATCAGTCGCGTAGTTTATATCAGCGTGGCAATCCCGTGAATATCACGAAACTGAACAACCGCTGGACAAGTCCAGTTCTGCTGCGTGATACTGGCCTGAACTTGATAATCTGCTGGTCAGGGGGCGGGTGTGTAATGCAGATAGATTGGCAGGCCAGACTTCAGCCAGATGCGGGGTGCAAGGGCTCAACTTTGACGGACGGCTAGATCGTTGACGATCATTCATGCGAGCCGCTGAGGGAATGCAGGCCGAGCGAGCATCAGGCGCACAGGTTGTATGTGTCAGAGATCAAACGGCCGGGCGAATATGCTCCGAGGACGGCTACCCGGAAGTTGAAAAGGACGGGAATAGAATCGAAGAGGAAGACTCGGGGCCGCGGCAAAGAAGAAGGTCAAATGTTGGGTCTGAATGGATATTGTTCGGGGTCATCTCACATGTGTCCGTGGCGCTTTCCTTCCTACTTCTTCCGACGACAGCAGCCTCGGTGGCAGCCGGCAATGACTGGCAATGAGTAGCTTCTTTGCATGTGTAAATGGTGGAAGGAACGAGGCATCGATTGAGGTCAAATGAAAGCTGTTGATTAGGTTGTGAGAAGCATTGGGCTTTCCTACATTCTCATAGCATAGTAAGCGAGTGACCAAATTCCCTACTGTTACCTACCTTAGCTATCCGGAGTCCATAGTCCCACACGGAGCTCTTCCGGAACCGGCTTGGCAACGGCCAGCCATCCCCGGAGTTGCACTTCAGGGCCGGACTCGGAGCCGTAACCCACGGAGGGTCTGTGCCACATGCTGCGGGCTGAAGAGGCACGGCCCAGTCAGGACCCGCATGTGATAGCGGAGCTGGCGGGGTGACTCTAAATGCCGCCCAGGATGCACCCTAATCGCAAGCACCGACTAGAATTGCAATCGCATGTCGTCGTGGTCGTTCGAGCTGATGCTGACCTCACCGCAGAGACAGGCTGAATAAGGCGCAGGAACAAGTGCCAATTGCGCAAAAAATGGGATGAGCGTGGGGGGCAACAATTCATGACAAACATGCAAGGTTTTTAGGGATTCCAGACAGCGTCAAAGAGGAACACGATTATCCACACGGACGTGGGAAAGCTAGGGGGCGGATATCGTTATCAGGTTCTAGATCAGCAGCCCCCTTATCTGAGTCGTTTGCGCGGTTTCCGTCCCGCCCACGTTGTACGGCCTTCCATTGTCGCAGTCTCCTTGCTCACCTAGTGGGTTGGTGTTGAGGGATGTTCCAGCCTCCGGACGCGGCAGTTCAGAAAATGACTCTTTTGCTGCGACAATGGCCATGCATCGCCAGCGCCGTTTCGAAACTTCAAGAAAAATTGAGGCCCAGAGTTGTGTCGTCATCCATGGGATCCTGGCAGAGCCCTTGGCAACGAGGGCGGGTGGAGTGCTGGAAGACGCCTTCCCGCGGTATGAGTGGCTGGCTGCACTGGTGGGGCCCGCTGGGCAGAAGCGCCGAATAGGATAAAATCAAAAAAAAGTAGAAAGAAACTGCTTACAGGGGTCTCCCAAGCTCCATCTTAGTCACTATTCATCACCACCTCATCGGATTGACTCCTCCTGCGCCTTATCATCCACGAGCATCTGCATTTTTTCTGCTTGTTTCTTCGAGTCCTCCTCAGTCTTTACTCATCAGCTAATATCCTAGCCCTACCGTTCAAGGTAGTTTGCGCTGCGACCGCCGCCTCGAGTTTAAGCTCCTCCACAGGCCCCCTTTCCTGATATCGCCGCCGGCCATTCCGAGTTTGCCGATTGGGCAATGTCCTCGTCGTCGCGAGCCTTCGCACAGCTTGCGGTGCCCCGTTCGGGCGCCGCTCTGCTCCAGTCCTCTCAGGTTGGACCCAGATTATTCATCCAGTCGTCCCGTAAGACTGTTGCCGCCAGACCTGCCTTTGGTAGCTTACAAGGACCCGTCTCGAGGCAATTCAGACGCGGCTATGCCGATCAGGTCACTCCTGCCCCTCAGCCCCCCAAGAAGCGCCGATTCCGGACGCTGAGGTGGGCGTGGAGGTTGGGATATCTCTCTGCCCTCGCCGGTGTCGCCTACATCGGCTACGGCATCTACGAGGACAGACACCCAGAACCCCAGACTGAGCCAGACCCGACCAAGAAGACGCTTGTCATTCTCGGTGAGTGCATCGCATTGCGCTAGACTGCATGCCACCGCGCCATTGACAGCTGCTAACCCGTGCACCAGGAACCGGTTGGGGCTCTGTCTCTCTCCTCAAACGTCTCGACACCGAGAACTACAATGTGATCGTCATCTCGCCGCGCAACTACTTCCTCTTCACCCCTCTTCTTCCATCATGCACGACCGGCACCATCGAGCACCGCTCCATCATGGAGCCCATTCGCACAATCCTGCGCTCCAAGAAGGCGAGCGTAAGATTCTACGAGGCTGAAGCTAGTTCCATCGACCCTGACCGCAAGGTGGTGCGCATCTTTGACAACTCGGAAATCAAGGGTGACATGACCGAGACCGAGGTTCCCTACGACATGCTGGTGGTTGGTGTTGGTGCTGAGAACGCCACCTTTGGCATTCCCGGTGTTCGCGAGCACTCATGCTTCTTGAAGGAGATTGGTGACGCCCAGAGAATCCGCAAAAGGATCATGGACTGTGTCGAGACGGCGGCCTTCAAGGACCAGTCCCCCGAGGAGATTGACCGCCTCATGCACATGGTGGTGGTTGGCGGTGGCCCGACTGGTGTCGAGTTCGCCGGTGAGCTGCAGGACTTCTTTGAGGAGGACATCAAGAAGCTGGTTCCCGAGATCAGCGACCGCTTCCGCGTAACACTGATCGAGGCCCTCCCCAACGTTCTTCCCAGCTTCTCCAAGCAGCTTATTGAGTACACCGAGAGCACCTTCAAGGAGGAAAAGATTAACATTCACACCAAGACCATGGTCAAGAAGGTCACAGACAAGACGGTCGAGGCCGTGGCTACGCGCCCTGACGGTACCAAGGAAACCATTGTTTTCCCCTACGGTCTTCTCGTCTGGGCCACCGGCAACGCCGTCCGTCCTGTTGTCCAGGATCTCATGTCGCGCATTCCGGCGCAAAAGAACTCTCGCCGCGGTCTCGCCGTGAACGAGTACCTTGTTGTGCAGGGTGCCCGTGACATCTGGGCTGTCGGTGACTGCGCTGTTGCCGGCTACGCCCCCACCGCCCAGGTTGCCAGTCAAGAAGGCAACTTCCTGGCCCGCCTGTTCAACAATATGGCCAGGACCGAGGCCCTCGAGGGCAAGATTGCTGAGCTCAGTGGTTCCCTGAACCTCCAGCCCGGCAACACGGCCGAGATCTCGCGCGAGATTGAGGAGCATGAGCGTCAGCTCCACCGCATTAAGGACGTGAAGCCCTTCCACTACAGCCACCAGGGTTCCCTCGCTTATATTGGCAGCGATAAGGCTGTCGCTGACGTCACCTGGTTCAACGGCAACGTTGCCGCCGCCGGTGGCTTGACCTATCTGTTCTGGAGAAGCGCCTACATCAGCATGTGCTTCAGCACCAGGAATCGTCTGCTGGTGATCAACGACTGGCTCAAGTCCAAGCTTTTCGGCCGCGATCTTTCGCGCGAGTGAAAGTAGCACCGACGTTTTCATGTCAACGACTTTTCTTCTCTCGTTTTTTCGAGGTCCACCGCGCGGTAGCGATCAAGGATGAGCGGTTTTTCATCATCCATTCCTTTTGTGTAGCTTTTTTCTTGTTAATGACGGAGTCTCGGGGGGGTAGTGTGGAACCTAACCTAATAGACATGGGCTAGAATGGCTTCTCTTTCTTTTTTATGGCGGGGGGGAAATAGACTGGGAGGGCAAATGACCATGTTTTTTTACTGATGTATGTTGTAACAAAGCATTATTGACAACTTCTGTGAACAAGTTTCGCGAAGGAGTTTATCCAGCAGATTGTTTCTTTATCTGATTGATCTACGCGCTCCCAACGGCCCGGATCCCCGGGTAAATCCCACGTGTGCTGGTGTGCCTTTTGCTCGAGTCATTGTTCGTCCCAAGAAGTCCCAAGACCAGAGACCCTGGTTTTTTTTCAATAGGAGATGGAGATGTGATGGATTGATTAGATTGATAAGATCTGAAATTGGATTTTATCTCGGTGGAGTTGTGAGAGATGAAAAGAACCAATGAGGGAATGTTCCGTGGGGTGGTGTGAGGGAGAGAAGGAGACAGGATGGCCTGCCGCGGCGAGCCGAGGTTGTTGAACAGCGACCGAGCCTTCTTGGCGAGTCTGTTTTGGTGCACTGGGCAGCGGGACCCCGGATTGCGATTCGGGTCAGGAGGAGAATCAGTGTGGGGATTTTGGGGTAGTTTGGGGGGGCTTGTTAGACATATTAAACTGCCTTTGGCTGTTTTTTTTCTTGTTTGATGCGGCCTCCTCCGTTTGCCGTTGTTTCGGAATTCGATAGCCAGGTTTCTTCTGCTGTTTTTATATTGGGTTCGTGTTGGTCTTTGAACCTGGACGCTTTCCCCGCACGACACGAACAACGAAGCTATTCCACCAACACCCAAACACCCAGCTCCTACCTACCTGACCTACCCAGCTGTTGTTAGGCGAAACGCCAATCTCCAATCCAGCCTCCACCTCTCACCTCTCTCACCTCTCACCTCTCTCACCACCACCACGACGCCAAACCGCAAAATCCAAAAGCAATGTCCACCGAAGTCGCCCCCGTCCCCCCCAAACAACCCATCGCCGACCTCCCCTCAGGCGACCCCATCCCCTCCCCCCCCTCAAAACCACCTGCCACCACCGCTGCCATCCCCCTAACAACCCTCCTCGCCGCCCTCCCCTCCTCCACCAACCTTTTCTTGTCCCGCCTCGAAAAATGCCTCTCCACCCCCTCCGGCATCGACACAGTCATGCTCTTCCTCTGCTACACCTCCAAACTAACCGCCCACACCCTCACCTCCCCCCGCATCGCCACCCTCCTCTCTACATCCCCCCCTCGCAAAACCCTCCTCACCCTCCTCTCAAAACGCCTCAACGCCCTCTCCGCCCTAATGTCCGAATCCCGCGTCATCCTCCGCCTCTGGGCCTTGTTGGGCATCTACAGTTGGGGCCGCTCCATCATCTCCTCCCCCAGCACCTCCCTAACCGCCAAAACCCTAGATTACACCCGTCTCATCCTCTGCGTTTTTCTCCAGGGACTCGAAAACGGCGCGTACTTGAGCGCTAAAGGGGTGATGGGCTGGACGCCGGCGCAGCAGGGTTTGGCGTATAAATGGTCGGCGAGGTTCTGGGCTGGGTTTGTGGGTATTGAGCTTGGCAAGTTGCTCGCGGAACGGGTGGGCAGGGTCAGGAAGGCGGATGCGAAGGAGGAAGAGAAGGAGAACTTGGAGTGGAGGAAGAAATTGGCCAAGAGTTTGGCGTGGGCGCCGCTGACGGTGCATTGGAGTGTGGATGGGGGTGTGCCGGGGGTTAGTGAGCTGGTGGTGGGCGCGTTGGCGAGTATTCCTGGTGTTATTCAGATGACTGATCTCTGGGCGACGGTGTCCAAGTAAAGGTGGTGGTGGCCGAAAAACTGGGGGTTTGGGGGTGAGAGATGGTGGGAAAGTGACGAACTGCTTGGGGCGGGGATGATTCGTGATGAACAACACATGAAGCAAGCAAAGCGAGTTGTGCGATGATGAAGTAAAGGCAAAAATGGGCGAAAGCAGGCCAGTCGTATGTAATGTTGATGGCTTTATCTTGAATCTTGGTTAGTTAGTGGTTTTAAAGCTGTATATATTTCTTTTTGTTTATGCCACCTTCTTTCTCCAGCTTCAGCATGCATGACATTCAGCAACTCTCCAAATCTGAAGGATGAACAAGTGGAAGAAGGGAAATGACCTAGATCGGTCTATGGTATCATTTGTTTGCTGATCATTTAGTACATTTACAACAGACATTCAAGCTCCAGCTTTGTGCATCACATTAAATCCCCTGCCTCCCACTACTCTGACTTTTTCACCCTATTTCTCCTTCATCACCATCCTCTCAAAACCCCCACCCCACAAGTACATCTAGTAAAACAAAGTCAAAAGAATAAAAAGACAATAAAATTAGCGAGGGTATCTTGTATCTCACTCCCAAAACCACCAAGATCCACCAATCCAACTACCTCCAAAGCATCATTCCAATCCCAATCACCATCCCAAACACAGCCCCCAAATTACTCCTCCTCCCCTCCCCGGCATTAACAGCCAAAATAGTATCAAACGGACTCCCCCCTCCACCTCCCGCATTCGGCACAACAGTCTCCTCCCCATCACCCCCCGTCTCCGCCGGTGCCTCCTCACTCGTAGTACTACTCGGCCCGGCACTCTGCACAAAAGTCGGCACAATCGTCGCCGTCGTACTCTCCACCCCCCTATCCGTCGTCACCGTCGTCGTCTCCGCGGCGGCACTCGAGCTTGTCACCGAACTCGTGGGAGGACGAACTGTAGTAAACGTCAATATCTCTTCCCCAGCCCCATTCCCCCTCGTAGTTGTCTCCCGCACTGTTGTTGCCGTCGTCGACTCCCTCACCGCCGTGGTGCCAGTCGGTATGATGGAAGAGGTAACAACAGTACCTTGCCCCGGCGCCGGACACAGCACCTTCTCCAGCAACCCCTGCAGCGCCAGCCCCAGCAGCGTCCTCACCGGCACATCCACATCAGAGCAAATCTCCCCCAGCGTAGCCTCTTTCCTTCGGATCCCTTGTCGGCAAGCTATTGAACACGGGTTGCCCTGTCGAAAATCCGATATTTGACACCCGATTATGGGGGAGTTGTAGGCGAGGATACAAGAGATGGGGATGGCATTAGAGGTGATTAGTTGGAGGTCGGAGAGTGACAAGAAAGGGGATGAGGCGGTGGAGGAGTCTTGAGCGGTAATGAAGGGGGTGTATGATAGTAGAAGGGTGAGGAGGAGGTGTATTCTGTTGTGATTGAACATTTTCGGTTTTGTGTGTGGTGAGGTGAGGTGAAATTCAAGAAAGATGAGAAAATGATCCAAAGAGTCGTGAGTAGTGTGAGAAAGTGGTGGTGGTGGTGACCGCCCAAGAAAAGCCGAAACTGGATCTGCGTAGATCCGATCAGTCGGTTTGGGGACTTGACTGTCAATGCGGCTGAACAAGCCTCCGTCCGGCTGGGCACTCAATTCGAGGCCTTTTTGCTTATCGTAGGTCGTCTCGTGACAGTGGGGCGATTTCTCCTGTTGATTTAATGCCGCCGTTTGTGGTTTATGTGTGGTCGTTATGGTGGTGAGGAACCTTCGAAAAAGAACCGTCCAATCGTCCAGTCGAGAATCAAAGAATTAAAAAGTCGAAGCCACCTTTCAAAAGGCCTCCAGTTGCCCGGCAGTGCAACTTGCAGTGGCAAAAAAATCGAACAGAATGTAAGTCGGTGAGGTAAAGAGGGGGTGGTCGGTCAATGAGGTCAGACCAAAGAACCAAAGTCGATCGCCCTTATGGTGTTGATATGGGTCGCTCCTGCTCTCCCGAACCGTATGTCTTGGTTCCTTCCTTCCCGTTCAAACAAGAAAAATCCCAACCAATACAACAAACGGAAAGAACAGATCAAACAGAAGAAAGAACGAAGCACAGCTTCCTCAAGTTGAACAGAAAAAATTAAAACAAGAAAAGACAAAATGCGCCCCCCTCACAAAAAATGGGTGGAATGGGGAATGAACAAACAGCAGACGAAGAGAAGGTTGGGTTGGAAAATGGATTCCCGAGCCGATCGACGACGGGTGGCCTGACCTCTTTACCTCACCACCTACCACCAAGGCAAACATTCCAAGGGAAGGCAGACAGACAGCGTGACACCCAATTGTATATCCCACCCACCTTTCCACTCCAAGGCAAGAATAAGCCTTCCCATCCATCCCATCGAAGTCTACCGTCGCATCATCTCATTCCATTGGCCCTGCCATCGCGGGCCAAAAAGAGGGCTGGAACAAAATGACGAACAGGTTGGTGAGACAAAGGTTCACCTCGACCTCGAAATCGATCCGTTCGCACCATCCATTCGCTTCCCATGTTTTTGTGTTACACCTGATCAAAAACCCACGGGGAACCAATGATGGTGAGAAAAAGGTGAGTGCTCGGGTACCCAAGAAGATTGAAACGAAACGGAGCTCGCGTTTGAGCGGTTGCCCCTTTGCTACCCCTGATGCGGTTCTGATTGGTTGCTGGTCGAACTTGGCGAACGAATGGGTGCAAGATGGTTGGACGGGAAGGAAGGCAGGCGGTTGCGCACAGACCATCAGGGGTGAGAGAGGGGGATATCGAGGGGAGCGCAAGATCTGTGCCACCACTACCCACAGATGATACCCCTGAGCACGACGGGAATGGCAGGGGCAGGTGAGCTTCGGTATGCTCTTGTTGCTGTTGTTGTTGTTGTTGTTGTATCCTATCTTTGTATTATCATATTGCGCTCTACACTGGAACTGTAGTCCAGCACTGTATCCGTCCCGCGTACCTCGAAATCTAACGCCGAGAAACTTGTCTGCCGTGCTTGTTTGATGCCATCTGTTGTACAGCGTATCCATATTCTCAAATCCAAATCCAAACCCGTAACACCGACCGCCTGCCCATAACCCCAAACGCATCGCTCAACATCTCAATAGTATACAGCCCGCTCTGAACATAACCATAATAGAAAAACGAAAATCACGACCTCTTCTGCCCCATCTCCTCCCCAGCATAATCATCCCACTCATCACCCAACTCCCCCAGCCCACCGCTAACCTTCCTCCCAATCCATATCCCCACCGCCGTCAGCCCGCTCGCCACCAAAAACCACCCCTCAAACCACCGATCCACAAACGCCGGCTCCAACGCACTCTCCAACGCATCCCCAACCGACCGCCCAACCTCCTTCGGCAAGCTACTCCTCAGCAACAGCGCCGCCGAAATCACATACGTAGCCGCAAGCTGCCCAATCAACAACGCCAGATTCGCCTGCGCTTGATGCAGCAGCCCCGGCGCCCACTTCGAAAACAACCTAAACGTCTGCAGCACCGAGTTCGCGCTCGCAGCCAGAATAACCCCCGACAGCAAGAACGATATCTGTCTTGCCCACGCCAGCTGATCGAGCTTCGGGTCCCAGTGCTTGGCAATCAGCCCCAGAAACCTCGATATCGGATCCGACGACGAGAATGACGGTGAGTACAGCGATGATGGATACGAGCTCAGGTTTCTCCTGAGCGTAGTCAACACCGTCGCCAGTATCCTGTACACGCAGTACCCAGCAAACGCATACTGCGGCACGGCCATCACCCTCCCCACCACCGTCCCATCCCTAGCATGAGCCTTCTGCCTTGCCTTCAGTTGCGCCAGTGACCCGGCCAGATTCGCCTCCATCGTCTCCAGCCCCGAGATCTCTACTTGCAGTGCCTTGATCTCAGCTTGTTCCGCGCTCGTCCCCATCCCCCCAGTGACAGCCTTGATCCCACCCATGACCTTCCCCATGATCCCATTTGATGTCCCCGTCACTCCCTGGGGGTGTGTCCCCTCTGCCAGCTGCGCCTTCCTCTGCAAGCTCCTCAACCGGTGCTTCTTCGTGACCAACAATTCACTCGTAGCATCCAAGCCCGCTTGCTTCCGCGCAATATCCGTATCGGTGATCGGCCGCCGTTTGTAACTCCTGTTATCGCTAAAGATATGCCATGGGCTGCTCACACTGGCAAATCCCGACAGCAGAGCCATGGATAGAATGCCAATAACACCTATCCTCTCCAAACAAGCCCTCGACAGCCCCCCTCCCCCTCCTCCTTGCTCAGCAACAGCAGCAGCAGGTGCGATTCTCGTCCTCTGCACCGCAGCTGTCAATCGTTCCATAACACCCCCCGAATCCTGCTCCACCACCCTCCCCAACCACCAAAAACCAAGCAACCACCCCCCAAAAACCCCCAACTGCAGGACCCACGCAATCCGGCTTCTCTTCCCTCTCCCATCCCTCCCCAGCCGCAACCCCAGACTCCCACCAACAACACTCTGCACCTCCAGAAAAGGAATAACCCCCACCAGCAGCACCAGCAACGTCGGCACCGTAACCCTCAACCCCACCGTCCTAGCCGCCGGTATCGCCTCCGCCACCTCGGCCAGAATCAGTTCCGCCAAAACCGCGCTCAGCCCAAGCGTCCCGGCAAACGTCACCGCGGCAATCTTCCTCCTCGGCGACTTTGCCGCGTGTTCCTCGTGCGCCTGCCTCAGCGACAATGGCGCCGAGGCGGGGAGGTAGTGGTCCTCCCCATCCGAGACGCCCGACGAACTCGACGAAGACACCCGTGACTGGAGGCTTGCGAGGTGCGGAAATAATTTTGAGAGTGATACCGAGAAGACGACGATGAAGGTGAGGATGAAGGGCGTGAGTGCGATTAACGTCGCTAGGGGTGATGGTGGCAGACCAGGAGGCGCGCAGGAGTCGGGTCCGCAGCTTCCGGGTGGTGGTGGTGCATCGTCGTCGAAGGAGGGGAGCATGGTTGGTGGTGCTCTTTTTTTCTCTTGGTTAATCGTAAAAAAAGTTTGTTCTGCAAGAGAATATAAATGCAAAAAGTAGAAAACGGTTATATTATCGCAGAAAAAAACTTGTTATTCAATCCCTTCACCGCGCCGCCCCCGTCGGACTCAGATCAGGAGTTGGTTTTGTGATGTGCAGGCCAGTGGGGAAGGGGAGATATCTGTGTGTATTGTCGATCGTCGTCGTCGTGGTGATGATCGCTTTCCCCCTCTCTGTCTGTTCGGTTTCAATCCAATCTTTGTTTCCCGCCCTGCGAAAAAAACAAACACTATTACGCTTGCGACCGACCGACTACCTTTGCGCTAATACTCCAAGCTGTGCTCGGGCTGGCGGCGATGGTGGTTGGAGTAGTTTGCGACAAGATGCGAATGACGGGAGCATTATACCATCCCACTCTCTCTCTCTCCTTCAAACTCCACAATATGTGTCCACTCAAAGTCTTCTCCCCTCAAAAAAGACCCCTGTTTGGTGTGTCGTTTGGCAAATGGAATTATGGTACACAACTCTTGTACGTAAAAAGCTGAAGATCGTTTGGTGTTGTCGCGGAACGTTGCACAAGGAAGCCCAAAGGAACGAGACCTGAAATCGATGGCATGACGAATGGCGCGCGTCCGGCTCAAGGCCGGGGACCCTGGATTTCTGTGTGGGAGCTTGGGCCATTCCCCGCCATCCATCTTCAGCCTCCCCGTTCTTGGCTGTCTTCAAATGAGACTTGCCTGATGCATCTGAGGTTGAATGGCACGTGGCCGTTGCCAATGAAGAGAAGTTGAATAGCTATTATATGTACACTCAAGACGGAAAGTGTCGCTAGAGTCTGCCAGCCCAGTGATAGTAATATACAAGTTACCGATACAGCAAAGCATCCCTCGGCCTCCCGCTTTGAACGCCGCCGCCCCAATCATCCTCAGCACCCTCTTTTTACGGATATCATCTGTGTAGTCTCTTTAACGCTGCTCGACTCTCCAAACCTCGGTCACCATAATGTGAAAACTTGTAAAAAGATATCCGCTAGTATCTTCGAAAAAAAATGAAAAGCTTCCCATTTCCCGGTTCAGTTCGGTTGCGCCTCAACACCTTGCCCTGTAAAAAGCCAAATCCGCCCAAGAAAGAAGCAAACGAAATCAGAATTATCCGCTGGTCCTATCCTGGGACTCGTCATCATCGTCTTCCTCGTCGACTTTCGTAGACTTCAACAAAGCGGCGGCCTCGCCCACTTCCATATCGTGCAGCCTTTTCTTCTGCTCCTGTTCCTTGATGATCTCTGTCTGCTTCCGCGCCCCGTTCAGGCGCGGCGCGGCCGAGACAGCCTCAACCTCGAACTCATCATCGTCATCGCCGCTATCATCGTTGCCATCGTCGTCACTCTCATTGGCGGGTGCTGGTGCCGGGCGTGGCGAAACCGAGGCGGTCTCGGCAGACGACGGAGTGGCTAGTGCCGACGGCGACGATCGGCGGGAGTTGGAGCCCTTGGGGTTGTAAGGCTTGATCGTAGGATCGAATCTGGCTGGGAGACCAATGGCGGCTGCCACACGGTGGGCTTCCTCGTCGGCCGAGATAGCCTTCTCCAGCTCGTAAATACTACTTGTCTCGCTGTCCGCTTCGTGCTTGCCACAATTGTAGGCTAGCATTTGAGCATAGCTCTGTCGATTTGGATCGTGGGACCGCTTCTCCTTCTTTTTGGCCCGTTTCTCGTCGGGCCTGACAACCACCACTGGGATGGGAATGTACTGGAGGCAGTACTTGGAAAACGAGTTGCGCGTGTTAACCAAACCTTGAAAACCGCCCATTGAGCGGCCCTTGGTGCCAACGACCAGCATGGAAGGATTGTACATGCTAAGCTGGAAGTTGTATCAGCACTGGCGTCGCGCAGCTTGGCAAAGGAAAAAGGAAGATACATACCAGCTGCTGGAAAGTGTCATGGAGTTTGCCAACCGCATATTCAAGAACTAATTTGATGGCCCTGTTGCTCTCGTTCTTCGCCTGAATGGATTGAAGCAGCCGCTCGGCGTCCTCCTTGTAATTCTTGTCGGCTCGAAAGGGCGTTTCCACCACCCTCACACAGATCACCTCGTCTCCGTCATCCACCATGTTGGTGAGCAACCAAACCAATGCATAGTCGGAGTAGGAGTGCTCGTCGATTCCAACCATGAAGGTGCGGGACCGTCGCGATGCCTGGTAGCCATCATGTTTGGCGTGAAGCGTCAAGGATGCTGGGTTATTCTTGGTGGCTTCGCCGACGGGCAGGTTATCAAAACCAACATGCGAACGAAACCTGTGGGGAGGAGTAGGACTTTCTGTTAGCATCGCCATGAGATGTTGGGTGCCTTCTCAAGCCGGGCAGTTGCTGAGATGAGTGGCCAGGAAGTAGGTCTTGAATATGAAGGGGACAAGCGATGTAATCTGGTAGAGGGCGAACAGGTGCAGGGATGCTGGGGGCAACAAGTAACGACGAAGCAGTCTAGCCCTTGCGGTTTTTCCAGATCATAAGACACCTAAGGCCACTGGGCTTCTAGGAGGCTTGATTGACCTGCAGCAGCTCGAAGCAGCTACCAACACAGGGACGATGGCGCGGGGACGGCATGACGCATGTGCATCACAGCCACAACAGGCTCAGAAAACACATGCGCGAAAAGTGAGAATGGCAGACCCCTCACTTGACACGCTCGGCTAACGGGATCTGGGCTGGAGGCATGACATCTGTTGAGCTCTGGCTCTAGCGAGCGGTTTGGTGGGGTGGCGGGGTTCCAGCGTAGGAAGTAAAGTTTGGAGCTTTAACCATCGGCGCTTTTCCCCATGATGGTCTGCCGAGCCGTGATGCGAGCCAAGTACCGACAAGAACAAAAACTTGAATAACTTCCGTCCTTCCTTTCGCCAGCCTCCCTGCGCCAACGGATTGCTGCTGATATACCCTCCCGCCCCGCCACGCAACTAAGCTGTCCGCCATCGTATTCTTTCTATCTTTGTCCCACCCACATGATATCCTTCGGACGACGTTGGGGGTGGGGGTGACTGTGGGGGAATGCGCTGGACAGGTCTTCCAAGGCTGACGTTTTCCATCTCCCTGTTCCAATTCAAACAAGACTTTTCCCTGACTCTTTCGTGCGCCGGGAATCGGGGGTTCGCGAGGAATGGGAAGGAGAACGGACGTCCACACGCAGCTATGAGGTCGAGGGTATGCAATCATCCGGAAACAAGAGCTATCCCCGTCCAAAAAGCACCACTTGGACCCGTGTACAGAACGGGTTGCGCGTGTACCTCGCTCAGCCGAACGGGATCGATCTACACCACGCCGGAATGGAAATCGGAAGGGGTGGTACACATGCGGGTAGGGTCGGACTTACTTCACAGGTTCGGGGGACGCCTCCCGAAGTCTCGTTTTTATATCCGTCTTTCGGTGTAGGCCTTGCGGAAGGCTGGGATTCCGAGGCGGACGGAATGTAACAGAAGCCGTCGATGATTTTCTAGATGCAATGCCGGGCCTGCTGCTGCTGCTAGCATTGGAGGTTTGTCTCAAACCATCTAAGCCATCCTCGGCCGAGTTTGACGTCGACGTCAGGGTGGTGGTGCTAGCGCCCGATGATGCCGTCGCCAGTGGCGGTAATGGTGTGGTTGTGCCGGGGGACGCCTGGGGGGACTGCTTCTGGCCGGGACCGGCAGTGAAATAGTCTGTGGGAATTTTGGTGAGGTTGGTGCGCGGCGAGACGTCCGAGTCGGGGCTCTTGGCCGCCTTTGGAGAGGAGATCAATCCGGGAACATCCTTAAAGGTTATTCCGGCCATCGTATGGCGAAGTATATGTGGGTGTCTCGGTTTTGGTTGGGTGGGTGTTATGCCAGTGCTTGAGCGGCCTCACGGAGAGGCCAGCAGAGGCTATCCTACAACAACTTGCATAGAGCTGTCGGGAGGACGGATTGCTGAGGTTGCTCCCACTTGGACTGGCGCTGCTGGTGGCGCCAGACAAGGACAGGAGCTTGCTTTCAGGTGTGGTGATGAAGTGCTTGCTCGATGAGCTTCGTCGCAGAGAGCGTCACGTTGGCGAATCGTGATTGCAGGTCACAGCAAAGTTTGGCGGTAATGTGATGGTGGCTGGTGAATACTTGAGAAAGAAAAGTTGTACGGATGAATGAATGCGCGGCCAGAAATTGTATGGACAATATAGATGTCGACGTTACCTGTTGGGAGCTCGGGGGGGTCGCAAACGGAAACTGCAGTATTGGAGAGCTTCCTTTGCTGGGGCTCGAGCAGGTGGGGCACAGAAGGGTACTTGGAAAAGTCTCGGTCTCTCTTTCTGCTTCGCTCGTGACGCAAGAAGACACTGAGTCGATGTGCCGTGATGCAATGTATGCAACGTTTTTATATAGAGTAGGAGGAGATGGGTCGAGGCGGGCGAGATAGAGAAGGAAGAAAGAGAAAGTCGGAAGAGGCCAAGCTTGAGATGGCACCCTAGTGGTTAGATATCTAATCCCGTCTTAAGAGCCAGCCCAAGCCGCAGCCTCTTCCATTTTTTTCTCTTGTCTTGGCGAGTGGGCTGTTTCCTGGCTGTCCAATCTGGCAAGGGTCCCGGGGAAGGGAAGTCGGTACGGCATGGAAAGGCAAGACCGTTAATCTGTTTAGTGGCCCTCCGTTGTCCATCACGGTGCAGCTTTTGATGAATCTGGATCACCAGACGGCTATTCGGCCACCGCCCTAGCCATCCTAGTCTAGCACTGTCCTGGTATTAGCGTCTAGACCGCCACGCCTGGACCTTGACGCGGGGCACTGCGAGAGTGACGCACATCGGCCAGTCTGTATAGCAGCGGCCAGTCCCGAGAGCCGATCACGGTCCATCTCTTGTTCCAGCCTTTTCACTTCTCAGACAACACTGTCACAGCTTCATTTATCACTGGCCATCCCCCTTCCAACACCCAATTCCTCACACTCTCAACGGCTCCGGACAACCACTCCAGAACAAGGCAACATCAGATGTTCCTGTAACACATCGGCACCCGCTGTGCCGCGAGACACGACAGGACCAAGCTTTCTCCAGTGCCCAGGCGATAGAGCCTTGGCAGCCCCAGCTCACACGTCGTCGACCTGTGCTCCTGTCTCGCTCCTCTCTCACACATGTCCGCCCTGGAAGAGACGTTGGTGCGGGAACAACGAAGGATCCCATTCGGTTACCCCTCCTGGTCTCAATAAACGCCTCGTCGCAGGTCACATGAGACCTGCGGGTAGTTTTATAGAGATGGCGAACTCGTTCTAGCACCATCTGTTCAATACTACCTGGGACAGCTCCCGTTGGGCACAGTATCCCGCTACACTACCACTCCGCTGGACTACCGACCGCTGCCGCGCCCACCATCGACACTACACATCACCACCACCATCATCATCATCATCGGCAAGACACCCTCCCTCGGATGTGTTCATCTATAGCCCACCACTCCCGCTCCAGATGTCCTTGCAGAAATAAACGGCAGGAACGGCATATGACCCCACCATGAATGGCAGGAGACGGTCCTTGGGGAGTCTTGGAACGAAGGTCCAGCTTCTGCTGCCAAGGTGCTAATTTGTGGGGCTGTCGTCAGCGAGGTCTTGTGAGGGAAAGCCACCGGAACCGCCCCCGTAGGTTTAGTGTACCGGTAGATCAAGGGCACTCTCTACACTACGGACACAGAAGAGGGGCATATTGGATAGCGGTCAGTGAATTCATCACTAGCAGGTGAGACCCTCTCGTGCCTGTTGGCAATGCGGAGGGCGGGAGGACGGCGGGAGCTTTCCGTAACTCTTCAGGGTCCCTTTTGCCAAAGTGTTCGTGTCTTGTCTCGGACACAGGGCTGGGAACAAGACACTTGTTACTTGATCGGTATGCAACAAAAGGCCCGGGCTATCATACAACACGTCGTCCGTTTGTGTGTACCCTCGCGCTCGACCAATTCATTCCGGATATGAGCTTATCGGCGGGGTGAAATCCGTCGGAATATCCGAAGGGTCCGCCCTTCGTATAATGGCCATCAGGCATGTATTGGAAATCAAAAATCTCGTCCGCGCTCGTGTTACAGAAGGACAAGGTCCAAGGACGCAAGAGATCCGATGACGATGCTGGGCTTACACTAGGTGTACACACTGGGGCTCGCGGGACAAGACTCGAAAACCGACTTGGCAAAATGAGACGTGGTGTATGTACGTCTCTATCAACAACGAGTGAGGTTCAGAATATGCAAGCTTTCTTTTCCATCTCGAACCTATAAAACAAGAGAGCCTCCTTTCAGCGGGGCTTGCATATGCAGCCCTTTCGACGCTACACCCACTCTACCCACTCACATCCAGCCCTCCCATCCACGTTTGGCAATCTCATCACGACACATCTGGGAAAAAGGAGATAGCTAGCCCGAGCGGCCGATGACACCCGAAAGCCCCAAAGACAAAATTGATGAGAGGGAAAAAAACGTGTTTGCAACTTGCAGGCTCCTGCGGCGGGGTAGCATGGGCCCTGCTGCAAGAGGTTTGTGTGTGTGTGTGTGTGTGTGTGCGTGGTTCCGGATCTCTGTGTGGTGGGTATGCGCTTTGTTAGCAACTGTCCATCCGGAGGCCTCCCTCCCTTCCCTCTCCTCTTTGTATGTGAGAGGGGGGAGGGAAGGGGGGGCATTACGGAGTAAGACTCCATCACTACACCGCATTCTTTGACGAGAATGGAAAAACGTGGGCAATTGTTGGGCGTTCCACCGCCTAATGCAAATGTTATTCTTTTTTTCTTATCCGTAAAAAGGTAGAGAGTTTTCAGTTTGTCATTTACGGCTTGGCCTTTTTTTTCTGTTGAAGTCTTTGAAAATGCTCTGCGCTTCCTCTTTTAACTTGACTCACATGCACACAGACTTCAGGGCTAAAAACGCTTCATAGAGGAAGAAGACTTTGTATGGAACCCCACGCTCATTCATAGACCACACACAAAAGAGCCGCTCGAATGAGAAGCATGAGTAGGTAGTAGTTGTCGCAAGGCCTATAGTAAATGTCTCCATGAGGGATGATGCTTATCTATACCTACCCAGAGACTACAAAAGACATATTCTCGCTCGGGTTGATAGGTAACTAGGGGTTGTCCTATCTGTACAATGTATGTACCTATAACGTCCATCTTGAAAGACGACCAACCACCACCTACCTCACAGAGATCGTTGCGCGATACCTTTTTTCCCAAACAAAATGCTCCGTTACACGACTTATTCTCCATGCGGGCATAGACAGACCACAACAAGAAAAAGAACCAATCCCCCCCCTTGCCCCCTCAACCAATCTGGTACCAAGCTGTATCCAGCCAGATATAACTTGCTCACAATATGCTGCACATGGCGATGATGCAGGACCTCGGAACTTCCAAAGTTGACAAACACTGGACATCATGGATTCTTTTGACCCCTAGGATTTTGCCAAGTATGGTCTCTTAAGAGGTTATCAGAAAAAGCTTCTCCAACCCAGGAACTAGAAAACTTCAAAAATCACAATTGCCCCGCTAAAGCTAGTAACAATGCAGCAAATGAGCCTTTGCTTTTGCATCTCGAAAGTAGCGCGCTGCTGCATATTCTCTAGTCTATATATGCGAGCTGCGATCGGCCTCCCGTCCGGCAACCCTGGGAAGCTCAAGCAATATACATAGTGGTCGCCATTGCGCATACCTGTCTATCACTTCCTTGTCGCGGGGAAGTTGGTGGGTGAGAAGGGCCCGGAGATGGACACAACAGCTGTTTTCACATGTCACCCACCTCACTGGGACATCTCACCGACTCGATATCAGTGTCGCAATCGCACATCTACACCGCCAATAATGGTAGAACTGTGGTTTGGTTAGGTGTAATCGTGAAAATAACACCTCTTACCTCTTATGGCGGTTTATGAATCATGCTGTCAGCATACAGTTCAGCGAATAGATAGGTAGAATCCACATCATATTAAGGATCGCTGTTTGAAGCAAAGAGCTTTCATCTGCCTTTTATGGTTTCAGGGAAAAGAAAACACCATGGCAGGCCGAAAGCCGCTTATCACCGCCGCCCATTCCCGCCATGGGCCTTATCTCCAGACAGTGACGATCCTCCGCCTTGGGGTATACTCGGCCGCCAGTCTGTCATTCCCTCGACCGGACTTTTTAAAGACCCCCTTTCATGCTTCCCTCCGTTCCATCCCGTCTACCCGCGCGCGAGTTGTCATGGCATGTGCTGCATATCTCGCCCCCCTTTTGAGCAAAGAAAAAAAAAAGAAAAAAAGCTTTCCATTTTGACGCCTGATATGCAATGCTGCTGACCACAGAAAGTTACCTTGCGCGCGTTAATCCACCCCGCCCGTCCCATATACTCCCCGCTTTTGTCTTGCCGTTACCGTTCCCTACAAAACCCCCGTTGTGAGATGTACATAACTGACTGGGTTAGCAGTCAGACCTATGGAGCATTCCATTTCATGTCATTCCCATCTCGGCGGAGAACCCCTGTGTCTGCAGTGTGATATTGCTCGCTCACGCATATGTGCGCGAGAGGTTGCGGAGGTACCAATCAACGAGCTTGCGGCCCATCTTGGCCTCCGAGATATGGATAAGGTCCTGCATGATGAAGTCAGCATGTGTTTCGTCTTGAAATGGACAACCAACAAGAGAAAAGGTAACTTACACCCTGAAGAGCATAATCCAGATCGCTGGTGTTGACCCACTCGCCCTCCAAAAGCGCACCCTCGTTCCACCGGATTTGCTTGTTGCGCTGCTTGTTGACGAGAAGGATGGCGCGAAGCTCCTCGGGCTTGACCTCCAGGAAACCAGCAAGCTTCTTAAGATCCATGGTGGTGTACAGGCGGAGGTACGACTTGATGGTGGGGTTGAACATGTTGGTCTTGACCTCCTCCATGAAGATGGAGAGGTGGTGCTCGATGGGGTCGATGTTGCTCTCGGGGGCATCGAAGTTGGGAGGCACAGGAGAGATGAACTTGGGGCAGGCGGTGCGGAAGAGCTCCTCGAAGACGGGGAGGGACTCGGGGCCACCACGCTGGAGCTTCAAGAGCTGCTCACCGTACTTCTCACGGAGGGCGGTGTGGATGGTGTCATCCAGGCGAGTAGGCTGGAAGGCCACACAGATGGCAATGAGAGCGAGCATCTGATCGCTCTTCTTGTTGATGTTATCGTACTGCGCGTTCTTCTGGAAGTTCTTGGTACGCGAAACGTAGATCAAGATGTGGCTGAACATGCGCAGAGCGTCGGAGTACCGGCGCATCATCATGTAGGAGAAACCCACATAGTAGTAGGTTGTGAAGTGAGCAGCCATGACACGGGCGAACATGGCCTTCTTGTTGAGCTCAATGTCATCAAGGGTCTTGAGCGCGAGGCTGAAGTCACCAAGAAGACAGTGGACCCTAAGGAGACCAATGATCGAGAAGTAGCCCAACATCTTATATAGGGCCTTGGACCCGTATGGGCCAGCAACGGCGGCGGCATCCTCACCGCGCTTGGTGGCCTGAAGCTGTTCCTGGATCTGGGACTTCTGGATCAAGGAGTAAAGGACGTTGAGAACACTATAACAACCCCAAGTGTTGGGATTCTCCTTGAGAAGCTGAGCCTCCTCCTCGTTGGCACCTTGCCGCGCGATTCTCGCCCGGTATGTGGAGAATGTGTTGAACTGGTAGATGAACTCGTCAATCACATCCCACGCCCAGTAGTACTACCCTCGTTATCAACGTCAGCTTGCTACCCACGACAACCACAATGAAGAATATCCCCAGCTATCCGAGATATTGGCATGACTGACCGATGGAGGCTCGAGGTCGACGGGGCCTTCCGAGTTCAGAATGAAATGGAACAAGCTGCAGTAGTTGTCGTAGCTTGAGAACTTGGCCTCGAGAGTGGCCTGGTAATCCAAAGGCTGGGCGGCCTGGAGTAACCGGGCCTGGAGGTCATCGGCGGCCTGGGCAAGGGCAGCCTGGTCGAGGCCATCCAAGTCGTCGTCCTGTCCATATTGCACCTGCTCCTGGTAGTCGGCGACAAGGGCCTCCTCCTCAACATCGCTGTCGTCCTCCATGGCCCGGATGGGGGCCATGCCCTGCTGGAAAGCGCTCATGATTTCGACTCGTGCCAGGCAAACTCGGAGATATACTGTCGACGGATCGGTTTGCGGGGGTCGGGGCGGTGGTAGCGGGTGGATGGACTGGTTTGTGGTGGTGGTGGTGGCCGTCAGTCGCAAAGACCCAGAAATGCTTTGCTGCCGGGTGTGGGGCTCAATTTTTTGTGTCCGAGGCGGGGCTGCCGTTGGACAAAGCGGTGAATTTTGGATGGCAGCTGCAGCGCCGGTTTAGGGTTTGGTGTGTAAGTAAGCAACTAAACGAAAGTGGCAGAATTAATGGTAGCTTGTGGCTGCATAAGCTTCGATTGGTACATTTTTGTCGATCGCTTTGATGCAACTCTCATGAATCACTCTGAATCAAGCAGGGAATCTCATGCTCCCAGGCAACGAAGAGTCATCCCCGAGGATCTCAGAGACTCGGACCATTCTGACAATTATATAGATTTCTTACGTCAAGCCGACTTGTAAAGCGAATATCCCAACTCATTACAAGCTTACAAACAGTTTGCCATCGTTTTCTTGGCTCCACTTGTGACAGATCGATTCTCCGGTTCTTGGAACGAGAGGCTTGGATTTGCCCCGCCAAATATTTATAATTTTGGACACCACTTATCTTATCGTCATCCCACCTTCAGTCGGCCATTAAGGTGTAACTGCGGCGCATATATAAACCTACCACCAGCACCTTTAAAACAGAGGCGCCTAGGCAGTGTTTCTCTCTCATTCTCGAATCAAACTTCGTTAAACTTCTTACACACGATAAACCACACAGTATGCCGGTTGTCAGCCCAGAGAAGCTGGCGACGCTCCAGCAGAATGCTGATGATGTTCGCAATGTAGGTTATATATCCCTACTCTCCCAAGCATAAGAAGAAAATCTGGGAGCATCACTAACAACAGCTCTGATAGATCTGCATTCTGGCAC
Source organism: Triangularia verruculosa (assembly GCA_033296885.1). Classification (NCBI taxonomy): domain Eukaryota; kingdom Fungi; phylum Ascomycota; class Sordariomycetes; order Sordariales; family Podosporaceae; genus Triangularia; species Triangularia verruculosa. The sequence goes on along the minus strand of MU864009.1, from coordinate 18,832 downwards.
ATGTAGTAAGTTTACAGCTGTGTTTGAAGCCGCATCAACATCATGCTTATACCATCTAGGATCATGGCAAAACCTCACTTACAGACGCTCTCCTTGCCACGAATGGTATCATTTCACCAAAACTGGCCGGCAGGATTCGTTACTTGGATTCTCGACCAGACGAACAGCTCCGTGGCATCACCATGGAATCATCAGCTATTTCTCTCTACTTTTCCATGCTGAGAAGGTCGAGCCCAGAGGCCACCCCTGAACCAAAAGAATACCTCGTCAACCTCATAGATTCTCCCGGACACATCGATTTCAGCAGCGAGGTGTCCACAGCGTCCCGGCTGTGCGATGGTGCCGTCGTTCTGGTAGATGCGGTAGAGGGTGTATGCAGTCAAACTGTTACCGTACTCAGACAAACATGGATCGAAAAACTGAAGCCATTACTCGTCATCAATAAGGTTGACCGCCTCATTACCGAACTGAAGATGACACCCAATGAAGCCTACATCCACCTGAGCAAACTTCTAGAACAAGTCAACGCCGTGCTTGGTAGCTTCTTCCAAGGCGAGAGAATGGAGGAAGATTTAAACTGGAGGGAACGGATGGAGGAAAGACGAGCCCAGGCTGCGGCGAACAAGGAGGCGCAGTTGGCAGACCAGCAAACCGACACGGGCGAACTACAATTCCAAGAGAAAGACGACGAGGAGATCTACTTTGCTCCCGAGAAGAACAACGTCATTTTCGGCAGCGCTATCGACGGCTGGGCTTTCACAGTACGGCAATTCGCTGGGTTGTACGAAAAGAAGCTGGGCATCAAGCGCAGTCTTCTTGAGAAAGTCCTTTGGGGCAACTTCTATCTTGACCCAAAGACCAAGAAGGTCCTGGGGCCAAAACATCTGAAGGGGAGGAACCTAAAGCCCCTCTTTGTTCAACTGGTGCTTGAGACCATATGGTCTGTGTACGGGGCCACCGTGGGCGGTGATCATGGAAAGGGGGATCCAGCTATGCTTGAGAAGATCACCAAGTCTTTGAACCTCACCATTCCGCCTCACGTTCTGCGCTCCCGCGATCCAAAGTTACTTTTGACCACCGTCTTCGCCTCCTGGCTTCCACTGTCTGTGGCCCTTCTAGTTTCGGTTGTGGAATCACTACCGTCGCCTAGAGCAGCTCAAGCAGAGCGCCTTCCAGAGTTGCTGCAAGAAGTACCTGGCGCGGATCACATTGATCCTCAGATTAAGGATGCCATGGTCACTTTCAAGAAGGAAAAGTCAAGCCCGATGGTGGCCTACGTGAGCAAGATGGTCTCTGTCAAGGAGAGCGAATTGCCAGAAAACAGAAGGAAGGGGCCAATGAACGGCGAAGAAGCCCGTGACCTTGCCAGAAAGAAACGAGCCGAGGCTTTGCGTGCTCAGGCAAGTCAGAGGGAGAGAGAAGGAGATGAGGTTGAGCTCATCACCTCTGGCCTGGCGAGCGCCTCTCTGGAGACTGAGAAAAAGGAGGAGGAGGAGCAGCCTGCTGAGATTGAGCATCTCATCGGGTTTGCTCGTATCTACTCTGGAGCCCTGTCTGTCGGTGATGAGGTTTACGTCTTGCCTCCAAAGTTCTCACCGGCGAACCCACATGCCGAGCCGGTCCCTAAGAAGGTCAAAGTCGAGGCACTCTACATGATGATGGGTCGCAACCTTGAATTATTGGACACAGTTCCGGCCGGTGTGGTTTTCGGTATCCGTGGACTCGAGGGCAGTGGTCTTCTCAAGTCTGGCACCATCTGTAGTCAGCTCGATGGAGCTGTCAACCTTGCCGGTATAGCGAACTTGCATGGAAAACCCATCGTTCGTGTCGCTCTGGAACCAGAGAATCCCTCGGATTTGGACAAGATGATCAAGGGTCTCAAGCTGCTGGTTCAGAGTGACCCATGTGCCGAGTATGAGCACTTTTCTACTGGTGAGCACGTCTTGTTGACAGCTGGTGAGCTACATCTGGAACGCTGCTTGACCGATCTCAGGGAGCGCTTCGCCCGTTGCGAGATCCAGCCCAGTGCCCCTATCGTACCCTACCGTGAGACAATTGTCCGCGCGGAGGAGATGCGCCCCCCAATTGATAAAGATCTTGGTCGCGGTGTGGTCGTGGGTGTGACCAGCTCCAAGCAGGTAACTATCACTCTTCGCGTGAGACCGCTACCAGCGGAGGTCACCGACTTCCTGGGCAAGAATGCCGCCAGCATCAAAATACTTTACTCGGGTCAGAAGAATGGTGATGACGAAACCGCCGTAGCCCACGACGATTCCTCAGAAGCCGACGCCGCAGATGATAACGACCTGACCCAACCAGCCAGAGCCCTCTCCGCAGAAGAGTTGTCCAAGGAACTCCAAACTATCCTCGAAAAGAGTGAAAAGAAGTCAGAGGTCGCTATCTGGAAAGGCGCCGTCGAGCGCATCATCGCCTTCGGTCCCAAGCGAACAGGCCGCAACATCCTCATCGACGCAACCAAGGGCCAGTTCTTCCCCAAGGCCTTCGCCGCCGACAAGGAGGCCGTCGCCAGAGCCGTCAAGATCTCTGGCGATGAATCCCTCGATGCCCGGCACCTCAGCGACAAGATCGCCTATGCCTTCCAGCTCGCCACCCACCAGGGCCCACTCTGCCACGAGCCCGTTCAAGGCATTGCCGTGTTTGTTGAAGACGTCTCTCTCACCACCGAGGGCAACGTCTCGGCTCGTGAGAACATCAACCGTCTGACGGGCGAGGTCATCAAGACTGTCCAGCAGTCTATTCACAAGGGTTTCCTCGACTGGTCGCCTCGTCTGATGCTGGCGATGTACTCGGTCGAAATCCAAGCAGCCAGTACGTTTCCCCCAACCCCCCGATTGACCTCTTAAACTAACCATCCATCTCTCAACAACAGCCGAAGTCCTAGGCCGCGTCTACGACGTCCTCACCCGCCGCCGCGGTAAAGTCCAATCCGAAGCCATGAACGAAGGCACGCCGTTCTTCACCATCGTTGCTACTCTTCCCGTTGCCGAGTCCTTTGGTTTCGCCGATGACATGCGCAAGAGGACGTCCGGTGCCGCCCAGCCGCAGCTCATCTTCACCGGGTTCGAGATCTTGGACGAGGACCCGTTCTGGGTGCCGTTTACGGAGGATGATTTGGAGGACCTGGGCGAGTTTGGCGACAAGGAGAATGTGGCGAAGAGGTACATGGACGGTGTGAGGAGGCGGAAGGGGCTGTTGGTGGAGGGGAGGAACGTGGCTACTGATGCTTCGAAACAGAGGACGTTGAAGAGATGAGAGTGTGAGTTTGGGATAGATGGGGGGTGAGGTAGCGGTAGAGAAGAGCACTTGATGTGAATTGAGTCGTTCGTACATGATGATCAACAACTCACGTCGAGGAGGCAAAGCGATTTTAATTTCATGTCATCTATTATATCATATATTACTTGAGATGCTATCCATATCACGTCTACTTGGCCTTCCCCGCCTGTGTCATTGTGGCGCATGAACGAAGCATAGAATCATCCATCTCTCTTCTCCCCACCACCTCTACACTTCCTCCCATTGACACTTGCCCTCTCCCGTCTCTGGTAACCTTCCCCCTTGTGATGTAAACCACCAAAGCGAATGCACAATCCAACCAGCCAGCCAGCGACGCGCCCCAACCCCGCCATCGAGCCCAAACGGGTCAACTGTTGTAAAGCAACGACCCCAACATTAAAAAACGAGAGACATATATATATACTTTGTGCTTCAACCTCCCTACCTTTTGTACACTCCCCCCTGCCCCTACCCCAACCCATCCCCATCCCCATCCCCATCCCACCTCTATACCATACCCGTACTTGTTTTTCCCTGAAATAAAAACCCTTCCTGTTTCATTGTCCCTATTTCATCCATCATTTGGCGTTGCTTTTCAAACCAGAAGTTATTAAAAAAAGATATACCACCTTACAACCCCCCTTTTCCCCCCATTGAATCGAACCCAAGAACAACCCAGCCCTCCTTCCTTATTGCTGCTTGCCCATTTACTTCCTCTTCGCAGCAGCAACACCATTCTGCCTCCCTTCCTCCGTCTCCGCCTCACTCCCCTCATCCTCACTCCGATCATCACTCGCCTCCCGATCCCTCACAAACCTATACGCAATCCTAATAATAAAAAACAGCCAAAATAGATTCAACGCCTGCAAGCTCCCCAACAACCCCCCCGTGATGTAAAACGCCAAATCACACTTATAGCTGCCCCCCTCCCAGTCCATCACATACGGCCCCACCGTCTTGAACTCATTAAACAGACTGACCAAAATCTTCAAATTCAAAAAGTGCCGAAGATAAATCCAGCTGCACATAAACAAGAAGTAATACGGGCCAGTGATGGGATGGTCGACATAATTCAGCGATTTCGACGTCGCCAAAAAGAAATCCGAAATGTCGTGCGTGATGTACACGGCAAGGCCCATGTACGTAAAGTGGAAGCGGTACGACAGCCCAATCAGAGCGAGCGAGACAATGTGGTGGCCCACGAGCTCCTTGAAGTCCTTCCTCGGCTTCTCCATGCCAAGCAACAAAACAATCGCCTGCTGCGCCCAGTACGCCGCCTGGAACAGGTAGTAAAACTTGAAGGCCCCGTCGTGCGTCTTGTGGGGGTACCCCTCGTACATCCCCCTCACGTCAAAGTACCAGATCGGCGTCCGGGACATGACGTACATCCCGCAGGGGCCCATGATGCCAAAGTACAGCGCCGTGTACATCTGCTCCATGTACCTCGCCTGTTTTCCCCTCGACTTTAACCCGGCCCAGCGGGACAAGGGGCGGAGGATCTCCTGCATGATGAACTCGCGGGTGAAGGAGAGGACGATGGTGTAAAAGGTGACGAAGGCGATGTCCCAGAGCCCCTTGCCATACTGGACGCGGGTCGCGCCGGGGGTTTCCGAGAGGGGGAGTTTGTAGGAGAGGAAGAGGAAGTGGGAGAGGGGGTTGGATTCGGTCGGGTTGGCTGCGTAGCCCAGCAGGAAGCAGGCGAGGAGGAAGGCCGGGAGGACCCAGGTGTGTTTTACGCATGTGTGCTTGATTCGGCGGAGGAGGGTGCGGGCTTTGCGGCGTTTGGAGGTGCGTTTTGTTGATGATAGAGGGGAGGGGGGTTCCTGTTGTTGAGTTTGACGGTTAGGGATGTTTACTTTTCTGAAGCGGTCAGGAGAGTAGGTGTCGGAATAAAAAACATACCTTGGAATGGGCGCCTTGGATGTGTGCAATGCTCGTAGCAAGCGACGGCGAGCCCGTGTCGCCCACCTTGAGGTCATCTCCCAGGATGCTTTGCTTTCTGCCTCTCCTTCGCGTCGCCGTCGCGCTCTCGGTGGTGGTGGTGCCGGGCAGAGGCGGGAAGGGCTCTGATCCGGTCGCCATGTTTGTCCCAGAGCTGTGCTATTGTGGGTTTAGGGTGTTGTTCAGTTCCTCATAGGGCGCCACAAACGTGGCCGTTTCAATTGTTCGTTCGCCGGTTTTTGGTGTGTCTCGGGTGGGAAAATGGTTTGGGATTGTCCGAGTCGGAGCCAAAGCAGCGTCGAGCCAGCAGCCACCCCAGGCGCGGAACCGATTTCCGAGGGAATGGATGGGGCGGGACTGGGGGGTTCCGCAAAGCTGCAGGGTTTCTCGCAGAAAAAAAAAAGTCTGGATTAGGTAATGGATCCCCTGCTTACACCTGCTTATCCATACTGGCTTCCAGTAATGTTGACTGAAGTTGATATGCCGAGTAGGGACTGCTGTTGACACTGGGGAGGTCAGATCCCACTTGTTGAATGTTTATTATTTTCAAGAACAATAATAAGAAACAGACTACTCAAGCTCGATCAAGACGCCGTGTCGCACAGCAACAAACTGACGGTGTGTTGAAGGTACGGTGCACTGGACGGGGCCGCGCATTCAGAAACGGCCAATCGAAGACGGACAGCACCTGAACCCCTGATTTTAGGGGACCAAGACCCCACCCGCTTTCAAATGCCCCCTTTTTTCTGGAAGCCAACTGTTTTTGCCTTCTGTTCAAAATGGAGAAAACATGCAAAATGGTGGAGCTCTTGGAAACGTGTTATGACTGGAATCATCAGACAGGACTCACGAGGCGCTTGACGAGCCAGCAAAGATGTAAGGTGCTTTATTTTCCTGCACCAAAACCTCCCTCAGAAGCTAAACTGTAGACTCAATGTCCTCTGTTGTAGTAGCAGACCGCTGCTTTTCCTCCCAAAAATAAACTCAGTCCAAAGGAAAAGAACCCAAACTCTGCTACTCCTAGATGTGATCCAAAACCCAAAACCCAAAGCATAGCAGCCTCTCAAAGGAGACCTCGAAGTTATGACAAATGGCAAAGAATTCATCATCCCTTTTTGTATCGCATCCAAAAACCCGTTGGAATAAACCCATCCCGTAACCCCTTGAAAATGCACCATGAAATCATACGCGCGCCCTGCTATGCCCATGAAAAAATACACAACCATCGCCGGAAACCACCAGGTAGCTACCAAAAAATATCCTTGCTAGCAAACACATTCAAGGCAGGGCTCGTCCAGCAAAATCAGCACTCGAAGTTGGACCTGGTGTGGAGCCAGAACCTTGCGATGACGCCCCTACTTCATGCCCTCCCGTAGGTTGAGCTGTGGAAACCTCCGTAGGTCTCGTCGTGGAAACCGTGGGTGTCGGGGTGTCTGCAAAGGATATCTGAGTGCCGGTAGGTGTTATTTGAGGCCTTGAACCTGTAAGGATCGAGACCGGCCGGCCAACAAGAGTAGTGGGAGATGAATCATTAGTGGGTGACCTCAGGTCCGAGACGGTACGGACCGGGGTTGTCGCTCGCTGATATTGAAGCTCTTCATCCTCCAACAGCTGAGCGAGGGCGGCGCCCCGACGAGGTGGTGCCGGGATGACTGTCACAGGCAGACTGTCCGTGTCTGGAGCTGGCCGAAACTTCTCCCGCAGCCTTTCCGCTTGATTGGCCGTAAAGTCTTCAAACCGCCCGCGTATATCCCACTTCCTGTCTCCCTCTCTTGGTGGCTTCTTTTCCTCCGCTGAGGCGGCATTCTCCTCATCACTACGCCGACTTCGCTTAAAAGAGAAGGTTGGTGTGAGGTTTTGCCATCTGCTGGACGAAACTCCCTCTGGCCCTTGGGCTCCTTCCCTTGGTCTTTGGGGCGGTGGTTCGGTTCGGTGGGTGCTTCTGTCATCGCTGCTTCGGCTTGATGACGTGCTGGCTGTTCGTGACAACGCAGATGCGTTATGCAATGGGGGCGGCGTGGCCTGTGACGCCGCGTCTGTATTTTGGTGGTACCGAACGGCATACACCGTGCTAGCAGCGCTAGCGGTGTCTGTTCGGCTGATTGGTGTAGCTGTCGGTGCTGGTCGTGCTGGCCACAACGGTGGCTGCAAAGATTGTATTCGGTTGTGATTCGAAGGCCGCGAGTTTGGTTGTGTGGTTGTTTTATCAGCTGGATCCTGGCCATTCTTTGGCCTCAGTCTAGACTTGTATTTTGCCTTCATGGCTATTACCGACGGCCATATATTTCCCCGTTCTCCTTCCGGGGCCCCTTCTTTCGTCCGTTTTTCGACATGCATCTCCTTATCCCCTCCATCACTGCCACTTCCCTTTCTTCTGCGTCGAGCGTGGCCGTCTGACGTCATCACATCGAGCATTTCGTCTCCGTCAAAAACCTCCCTCCCAAGAATGCCATCTCTCTTCTCCTCTCGCTCCAATGCTTCGATCCTTTCGACCCACTCCCAGACCACCACACTTGCCGCAGCAGCCCCCACCCATCGAACGTATTCTCCCCAGCCAGTGAAATCTGGCTTTGCTATATCCAGAATAAAAAAGACCACGGGAATGAGAACTGACATGAGGGACAGGGCTGCCATCAGGCACATATTTTTCATCTGGGGATGATAAAAGGCGTATCGTTTCTTCATGAGCGAATAGTAAACCACCCAGGCGGCATACAGCACGCCCAAAGCGAGCGTGAAGAGATAACTGAGTGCTGGAATGGCATCGGAAAAGGAGCCAGGCCGATTGGTGCCCGAACCGTCCGTGTATCGAAAGCTGTTAAGGGATTGAAATATGACGTCGAGAGTGATCAAGGCAAAGGCAGTCCACTTGATGATGACTTTCTCTCGCTGGCGGGGAAAAAGGCGGATCAGGGTTTGGGCTTGTGCAAGCCACAGAAACGTGTTGGAGACGATTCGAATTGCCTTCAGCTCGTTCCCACCCAGCACCTCCTCTTGCAGTGCCTTCGCATTCTGAATTTGATATTCGTACTGCCTCTCGGCGGCCTGGAACGTCGCGGCAGACGCAATGGTGAGCGAAATCACAACCGACAAAGCTGCCACCTTTTGAAACCAAGGTCTCCCACCAATCGTCGGCCCTGATCCGCTGTGAGTGAAGCCTCGTCGGCCGAGAACAACAACTCCTCCGTCTAAAAAAGATCGAGGTGTGACAAACAACATAATGACGAGCATGTATGCTACTACTGTAGTTGCCGCAAGCGCGTAGCATTGAGGGAATGTCGACGCATAGAAGGGGTCGCGAAAGTCGGAATATGTCCATCCACCGTCATCCGGCATCGCGCCTACATTCGGATCGAGTTCGACAGACCCACCGCCAGCGTTGGCGATGATTGCAGGTGGCGTGACTGGTGTGCATACTGGCTTGAAAGCGGCCGATGCTGTGAGGGTGACTACGTCGCCATTTGGCATGGACAGGATGCCGCCGACCGGTAAATTCAAGCCAGCACAGTTTCGGTTTTTGGATATGAACGGCGCGTCGGTTGGCGCCGGTGCGAATAGCTGTCGGGCTTCCATGACGGGCTGATATCGAGGGCGGCCTTCCGCCTACTTTCTGTTATTGCCGAATCGCCATGGAATACTCGCCGAAAACGTTCGTCTCGTCCGCTGGAAGGCTGTCGGCGCGAAGCGACGAGTTGTCCAGCAGCTCCGGGGCCGGAGAAGCCACACAACCGCGCTGATGGCTGGTCGCTCTGGGATTGGTTTGTGTTGCGATGGCACTCGGGATAGTTGCTGTTCCGTGTGATAACTGTATGGTATGTGAGATCAGATTGATTGACTAGAATTTCGTCGCGATGTTTGGCGTGGGGGAGGCGATCGCAGAGAGGCTGGGCGCCGAGAGATCCTCGTTGTCGGGAATCGACGGGTGGGCTTGGAGGAGCGATGAAAGCAAAAAAAACGCCAATGGCAACGTTGTTGCCTGTGGGTTTGAAACGGCGACTGGTCGGTGTCGATTTTCCTGTCGCTTCTCGTTCAACGGCTGGTCTCCAAAGCGTTTGAATTTTGAAAGTTTGACGGTGAAATGATCAATAAACCGGGAGTGCGGGAGGGATGTCCCTTCTCGACGCTGCAAAATTGGCCTGGAGTAGAGAAGCGGAGATACCGTGCCCTGGACCAGATAGCGCACTGTATGCCTTTCTCAATCAGGCTCGCTGGCAAATGAGACTAGCATCCAGGTGCTCGCCAGTCTCACCTCACCGCTCGAGTCCTGTGGAAAAGACAGCATTCAAAGGGAGCACCAATAGAGATGTGTGGCAGGTCTCTCACAGCTGTTCTGAGTCCCGTCAACAGCAATACCGGAGGGGTAAAATGCATTCCATTCTCGACACTTCTCCGTCTTCCGTAGATTGAAAAGGGGTGCTGTTTAATTAGCGCTCATCGCCGGACGGCTATACTAAGCGGGAAAAAAACAAATGGCCAGCAGAGCAACCCTCCATCCAGCGATCTGCCAGCCTTCTTCTGATCCCAGGCTCGCACTGTGCATCTTGGTCCATCTCAACAAGCAGCGGGGATTGATTGAAATGTGGTCTGCCCAAGCACACCAAGCACGACAAGATTGGGGCGCAGCTTGATTCTTCGTCACCCATATGAAGAGCCATCCTGTTTTTTCACCACAGGAATGCTACCCAGGTGGCCGAGGTGGTCTTATTCTGACTACGTGTTCCCCATACACAAGTTACACAAGCCGTATATGTACAACCATCATGACCACCAAAGGCCGAGGTCTTGCGTGGTATATTCTCAAGCGAGAAACCAAAAGGTGTGGCGGTTGCCCTTTTCGGTCAATAAACCCCCCATTTTCTGCGCGGCGCGCATCGTTTAGTATGGTTGTCGTGACTTTTCCCCGCTTCTGCTCTCTCGATCCTGCCATCTCGAGTTGAGGCCCCAAATCACGCAACTCTTTCATCTCGTCGTTCATGTATGTCTGAATGGAAACACAATTGCGGGGAAGAAGCTCTCCTTTTGATTCCATTGATCAATCTCACCTGCCGCCAAGGGTCCCATTCATCCTGCCATGTTGTCATTGGTGATCTTGGCGAAGGCTTGTCTCTCGTGGAGGAGAAGCTTGGCGAACTCGAAGCCATTGACCCCAGCTTTGGCTCATTGTGCCAGTTCCTACTGGTTCAGGTCGGGATGCTGACTACACTCAGGTGTAACGACCAAATATAGCGCACCGCTCCATGTGATATCCAACTGCATACACTCGAGCCAATGATTTGCCTCAGAGACGAGACTCAAAGGCTGACGAAGCAGCAGGCATGACGGGGAAACGGACTTCCAGGCCGGAATGTCGCTCACCTCGGGCGGTGGTTGTGGTCTGTTGGTTCACCAGTTTGTCCGACTGGTCGTCATCATGCCATCACTCTGGAAGTAGCAGGCCGATTCATTCCACGTGTTTGTCCTTCCGGTTTTTAGCCGTGTTGGCGTCCGAGTTTGTTGTGCGAACGGAGCGACATCGGGGGCCGGTCTGAGAGCCCGTTCGGCTGCCAGGTCAAGATATATGACAGTCGGTAATGTTGTGAGCTGTTCTATTGTGCTGCTTCTCAGGTATTGCTAAGTGAATTCTTATCGGCGATATCTGCTATCTGCTGTTCTGGGCAAACCTCTGGTACCTAAGGTAATAGCTGGCTAGAACAACCCGGTCGGACATTGGTCGAAGACATCATCAGTATGTTTCTCGATTCGTGGAATTTTGTCGGCCGGTACGGTAGCTGCCCGATGCCATGGCAAATCCGCTAGTTCCGAATTCGAAGTTGTTTTCGTGATACAGGACCTCATGGTATTGTTAATTTGGTTGTCAATGCAGTTGTTTTGATATAAAATTGTTGGACCAAATCAATTCTGGGCGGGGCATCAAAGATGTCCACCCCGCAATGCCGCAGTGGGGACTTCAGGAACAGCCGTCAGTGGTTCTGGGAACCAGCTTGCCAGGGGCTCCCCTGCAGCCGAGCGTTTCATGTGCCCCGGGGCGAAAGACTTCCACTTTTTTTTTTTCTTGCTGCGTTACTGGAATATCACGACAGCAGGAGCATTGATATCCACGATGACCGCTCGCAACTGCCACATGTGTCAGCAAACCAGTAGAATATCAGACCAAGATAGAGGCTAATATAGGGCACAATTGAATAAAAAGACAACACCTTGTATGCTGCCGCCCAAACAAGAACTCGCGTGCCAGCTGGCGGAGCTCGTGTCAAGCAATCTGAGAATTCCCCCATCCCCCACAGCGATTGTTCTTGTTTGCCCGCTCATCACCTCGTGTCTTGCACCTCGTCTGCATTTAGCCATCGAGGCAGCAAAAACATCACACAAACCTTCTCTTTCTGACTTTTGACGGCACAAACCACCAGGCGACTCATCGTCAAAAGCTTGGTAGCATCGGGCTTGTCGCGACACGGGCCATGATCGCCGTTTCACCCACGTCATTCCCTCCATCCATTGCGACGCAGCAGCAGCTAACAGCCTCGGGCATTTGCTCCATCTGATCTCGCACTCATCAAGCCACAGCCGCCAGCTGAGGGCGTTCCGGGACACGGGAAGAAGACATCGGTTGAAGGGTTATTGAAGTATTCTCTGGATACTGATATCCAACTGATAGCGACTGACTATCCATATCGAGGCTTGATGAGATTTGAGCGGCCCCGGCCCCCTTCTCTAGTCCACGCCAAGCATTAAAATAACAGCCAAGGGCAACAAGGGGCGCCTCACAAGCCAGTCAGCCTTCCATCTGGGTGCCAGCCGCAGCCTGGCATTCTTCAGGGGTTTCCGCCATCTTTCTTGTCTGGATCGGCCGGCGGGAGAGGAGCCTGCGACGGACGTCTGCATTTTGCGATCCTGCGATTCTCTATCCTATTTCGCCGACTTTGCGGTCTTCCTGAATTCCCCAGGCGCCATCCCTGCCCCCGACAGGCTCAGGAACAGTAAAAGCTGGCGTCGTTGCGCGGGCGCTGTCCACAGCCACCGGCCAATTCGCCAACATGACAAGGCCAGAGATTATTCGCGCTGGTATGTGCTGAGAGTCTCCTTCATTTCGTCTCCCCCCATGCGCGCCGCTGCGGCCCGGTTCCTTGTGGCGCCCTGTCCAGGAGGCTAGGTAGGGAGTAGGGACCGGCTCTGCTTTCTGCGCTGCCCTTCGTGCTCCCCCTCGTGCCTATGCCTCTGCAGAGCAGAAGCAGCGGCCAGCGGGAGTTTGTCGCAGTAGTCGCACAAGAACAACGTACGTCTCGGACCGTTTCTCTGACACACCTTGTCAACTTTCTAGACACCATCGACCTTCAAGCGCACGAGAACTCGACCCCTGACGGCTACATCGCACCGCACCAGGCCGAGACCTTGAGAGAAGTCGCGGCGGAAGCGGCAGAGGACAACCGTAGCCTGCCCGGCTCGTGGAACAACGACGCCGACACCGACACGCTCTATTCGACCGTTTCCGACTCCCAGCAGAGCGGCGGTTACGGCATCGGGATCGACGACGCAGGCAGCATGCATACGGGCACCAGGCAGGATGCGCTGGCCATTGCCCAGAATGGAGGCCTATCCGGTCACGAAGTCGACGAGGCGGACATGGACGGCGAGACCGAGGTGGACATGGACGACGATATGATGGACAAGATCTCAAGCTCCCCTTCAATTGAAGATGGTGGGTTCACCTCTACTTTTCCGACCTTTCCTTCTTGTTCGAGTAGTTCTGGCCGTTTCTTGATGCGCTGCTCGTCGGATTTGTCTGTAATTGGCGATGCGAGGTCTTCTTCTCCGTACCTTGCAAGTCCTAATTACCTACCTCCGATGAGCACGGATGGGGAAACGGAGCGCCACCAGGCGGTTGAACGCTCTTATTTTCTTTCACCTGCATGTCGCCATCATCATCTAGACGGTGAGTTTGAACTACACGGCATACCGGACACGCCGCAGCCAGCCATAACCTTTAGCCCCGCAAATCCCCATAACTTTGATCCCTCCGAACACGAACTTCTATCCGATGCCGAAGACGAAGAAGGAATATCGCAAGACATGAGAAGGCATAGGGCAACCGTCACGAAAGGGAAAGGGCCGTCGACATGGCCGCCAACTCGCCACATCTCCCATCGTTACGAGGCCACCCCCGGATATCTCCCCTCGAGGGAGCCCACCGAACAGGACGCCTCTGACGACAGCTTTTCCGACCCTCCTGACATGACTGTTCCTTACGACAGCTCGAGTGAAGATGATGATGGCGACTTTTCTGACTCTGACGATCCTAGATTTGTTGACTCTGGCTGGGGCGGAGAGTGCTTACAAGAATCAGAGGACATCGATTTCGAATTCGTATACGCCCTCCATACCTTCGTTGCCACGGTCGAGGGGCAAGCAAACGCAACCAAGGGTGATACCATGGTTCTCCTCGACGACAGCAACAGTTATTGGTGGCTAGTGCGTGTCGTAAAAGACAGCAGCATTGGTAAGTTTGTCAAAATAGGGGCTGCCGTCGATCCAGTACTCATTACAGAATCACAGGTTACCTGCCCGCCGAACACATCGAAACCCCGACGGAACGGTTAGCTCGGTTGAACAAGCATCGAAATATAGATGTACGTCGGGATGATCATGATGACGACGGTGTTGAAGTACTGACAGCAATTAGCTTTCCGCCAGCATGCTTGGAGATCAGACCGACAAGGTTCGAAATCCGATCAAATCAGCCATGAAAAGGAGGAAGACCAAGACCGTCCAATTCGCACCACCTACATTTGTGGATTACTCCGATATCGACTACTCGACCGACGAGGAGGATGTAGCAGCCGAGTACTTTGCGCAGGCTGCCCAACAAGGTCAACAGAACCAGCAGGCTTCCGCCGCCACGGACGCCGAAGACGAAACTGCCAAGGTCGAGCCGTTGAAACCGAGAACTTCACAGGAGGATTCCACACAAGATGAAACCGATAATTCGGCGAAGCCGCGGAGCTCTGAAGACCAATCGGAGCTCAAGGTCGATGGGCCTAAGAAGACCAGCGACGGGACTGTCCGAGACTCATTTTTCAAGGACGACACCGTTGAAACTAAGAAGATCACCCTCACGCCAAACCTTTTGCGGGATGACGATGGAACAAGGCTGTCAAGCGACTCAAAGGAGATGCGGCAACGGCCAAGCTTGGACAGGTTGTTGGATAAGGAAGGCCTGCTCGGCAAGGATGGCAAGAAAGGAAAAGACAAGAAGGAAAAGGACAAGAAGCCCAGCGCCATTCGAAGCTTCTTCTCTAGGAAGGACAAGGACAAGAAATCCTCCCATGAGGACGAGGATCCCGGAAGAGACAGCCACGAAAGAGAGATGGACGAGGAAGAGGTGACTCAGGGGTCCCCAGAGAAGCCTGGGCCCCAGAGACAGCCGAGCAAGTTACAAAAGCAGCAGCCCCGGACAGAGCCATCGCCGACCAGGAAGCCCGGTTCCACCAGAGAAGCTGGAAACGGGGTGGATATCAAGGCCTTCTTGTCTGAGAGTAAGGTGAACAATGTCGCAAATGTGCCACCCGCTACTATGCGTCTAGTGGAATCCAGTCCCAAGGGCTCTCCCCAGGGCAGCCCACAAACGAACGGAAGACCTCAGAAGGCCACCAAAGCCCGCACTCGCATGGGACTGGATGATTTCGACTCGGATGACGATCTTGATCCGGAGCCTGTCCAGTCACCGACTTCTCAAGATGTTCGCCGACAACAACCATCACAGCAGCAACGTTCTGCTCCCAATAATACTAATCCCTTTATTAATCAGCAACAAGCAGTGGGTGGACAGGCGGTCAGAAGTGCTCCAGCAGGCAGCACGCCATCTCAACAGCAGAAGGAGCGGCTGTCAGAATCACCGGTACAAGTATCACCTGTTACGTCTAGCAATCCACCGCCGTTGATGGTGGATACATCAAGCCAAGAGGAGGATCGGTCATCACCAAGGTCGACGCCCTCTCCAGAGATGGTTGAGCACGAAGATGCGGACACGTCTGTGAATAAGGAAACTATCACGCCTTCCACATCCTCGAGATCATCATGGAATGATGCCAACCTCCGCGCCTTCTTTGATTCTGGGTCAGACATTCGGGATCTGTTGGTGGTGGTGTATGACAAGTCGAACGTTGATCCTGTCGCCTCGGACCATCCGGTTGCAAGCAGTCTGTTCAGGGAGCAGAATGCCAAACTTGCTGAGATAACAACTGTGAGTTCTTCCCTCTATCCTGTCTCGACACTTTGGTCAGAAGTAGCTAACCATGAAACCTGTAGCAACTCGACAACATGCTCGGCGACTGGCTGGCCCGCAAGCAAAGACTACGAGGAACTGTCTAAATCGATGTTCAATACCTTTACTTTACAATGCCCCTTACATGGCCGGCTACCTATCTTTTCCTTGGCTAGTGTTCCCTTTTTCTCTTCTATTCAATTCCCCGTTAGGTATTCCCCCTTTGAAAGATTTTTCTGTTCTCTTCCTTTCTCCATCGGTTTTATTATTATCAATGTCTTATCATTCGTGATGCATTTACGATTGCTCGGTACGCTGCCAGTGCCTCTGCTGTCCTGTTCTCTTTGTGTTTTCTTTTTTTGTTTCTACGCTCTGTTGAAAGCACGGCTATGCGCGCAAATGTTTGTCTCTGGATTCGGTTGGATTGAAAGTGACTGGATTGGGCTGTAGCTTGGTTTGGCTTTTGTAACTTGTGTCTTGTGTTTTATTTATCATGTTTTGAGGGTGGTAGGGGAGGGAGAGTGAACATCATCATCAATCATCATTGTTTTTGTGTAGGCTAGTGTGGAACTAGGAGCTTCTGCTGATGGTTGTGGATGGGATGGGGATCATGAGGATGAAAGCATTGGGTGGAGATGAGGGGAGAGTAAAAGTGACAGGGAAGTGATGCATGTCTAGAGAGATTGAGGGGAAAACGAGAAAGAGAGAGAGAGAAGAATAGAGTGATGAGGTTGAGGATTGGTTTGAAGTTACCTATGGATGCCCAACCGCCTTCTAAAAAAGTGTTAGCCTTGTGCCTACCATCATCTGATCAACTGCAAGGGAGTAGAGATGGCCAACTAACAAGGCTGTCGGGAGTTCCCGCCATCGTGCATTGCATAGGTGCATCAAGGCACTACGACTTGGTTGGATGGGGTTTTCGTCCAGCTGTAAGACACACAGACCCCACAGACTTTTTACTATCATTCTTTCTCCACTTGGCACACCCCTACGCTACCTGAAATGTGATTTCTGTGGAACGTTTTAAGCTGCGGAAGAGGATACAATTCGTAGCTGGACACGCGGCACGAGAGGTGGTTGTGGTCACTGGGACAGATACCAAGGCTTTCTTGGCTTCTTCTTCCCCGCGCTAGATCTGTCCACCACAATGTGATTCACAGTTGTCTTAGGTAGGTGAACAAATTCCTCCGCATCCCGAGTCTAACCAATGGGTGCAGGTCAAATAGAGGTAGCGAAACATCGTGTCTGCGCTTAGAAAGCCTAGGAAGGGGGGAAATGGAGATGGAGTCCTCCCGACCCCGGCTTACCGGCAACCCGGACGGAACAAATAAGTGCGTTGTGGAACCGAGGGAAGAGGGAGGGGCCGTATCCGAATGTGTAACAACAAACCCCCCCTTACTACCTACCTGAAGCTGTACCTACCTAGTGACGCCTTCGGTTCAACCTCGATTGCGAACCCCTCTTATTATAAACTCACCTTGAGAGCCTTTTCTGTATTGTTCTGTCTCACTCACCTCGACTCATCATTTCCTCTATCAACAAGAAAAAAAACCAAAATTAGTCAGTTCAAGTAAACAAAAGAAACACTCGCCCAACATGTCCTTCCTCGGCCTCGACCTCGCCAACACAAACTACTCCTACTACACCATCCCCGCCGCCTTCGTCGTCACCATGGCCCCTAACGTCTGGGCCATGGTCGCCGCGGGGAAGAATTATGATTTGAATCAGTACGTTAACTCACATCATCCATCTCATCCTCATTCACATCCCCGAACCCCCGGTCCCCCCCCTCTCCTTGACATGACCCCTCACCACCAACCTTACAACAGCTTCAACATTCCATCTCAAACGGATTCCATTTGGTTTTCAACATTCCAAATCACACATAAAAACTAACAAACCCCCCAGGCCCCGCCGCACAGAAGATATCTGCTCCAAAGACACCTCCATGCCCAAGACCGTAAGACACACACCGCATCTCATCCCCATCTCAATCACACAAAAACTAACACACAAAACACCAGACCCTCCAAAAAATCTCCCGCGCCAAAGCCGCCACGGCAAACGGCTTCGAGACCCTCTCCCTCTACGCCGCCTCCGTCGTGGCAGCCAACGCCTCCGGAGCCGTCCCCCTCTCCAAGCTCAACACCTTGACCCTAGGCTACGTCGCCTCCCGCGCCGCCTACAACTTCGTCTACGTCGTTGTCCAGGACAACAAGAAGCTCGCCGGCATCCGTCCCCTTGTTTGGGCCGCGGGCATCTTCATCATAATGAATCTGTTTGTTAGCTCCGGTGTGAAGGCTTAAGCTCACGAAATTTGCAATAAAACACAAAGGCATAATATGAAGACATGACAGTGGGTGGGGGGGTGTATGTATTTGACTTTTTGTACTGCGAGCGTTCTGTGTTATATATACCTATATACAACCCATTCTCATTTCCATTTCACGACCTCGACTTAATAGTGTTGATGGTTTAAGCTGCATTTTTCCAAGTTAGCTTTCACTGCTACTCAATTTGATGATAAAGGAAAACTCACCCGGCCCCCCAATCTTCGTCGTGATCGCCCCATCCTCAATAAACACCCCCGAAAAATAATAATCCTCATTCGTGTTTGGATACCCGCTCCTCGGCAGCTCCAACACCCCCAAGTGCCAATCCTGCCCGTTGCTGCTCGTCGACACCCCGCTCACCGGAGCCACCACCTGCTTCAGATCCGCGCCCCCTTCGCTGTACCACAGCCCCACTCTGTTCGCCCCAAAGTCGATCTCGTAGGCAAAGTTGTGCCAGACGTTGGCCTTCCACTCGCTCAGCTTCCACTGGGTCCTCTGGTTCGTCATCCACTGCAGCGCCGGGTTCGACGCGCCCTGCTCGCCAGAGATCCACCCGTACTTGAGCTCGGTGAAGTGGGACTCGAAGAAGCAGATCTGGTGCTCCTTGTTGATCGAGGGGGCGTTGGTGTCCCGGCGGGAGATGGAGAAGTGGTAAAAGACCTTGCCGCGGTTGATGGCGGCCTTGGTCTGCGGGATGAGCTCGATGCGGCGCATGGTCTGGCCGTTCCAGTAGGCGGTGCCGTCGAGGGTGAAGCGGGCGCCCTGCTTGGAGACGGTGTCGTTGGGGTTCTTGTAGTCTGGGGAGAGGTTGATGTAGCGGTTTGTGGTGCCGGAGCCGTGAATGTAGTATTCTATAAACGAGTGTGTTTGTTAGTATCTTGGGGGGGGGGGGGGGGGGGGGGGGGGGGAACAAGATATTTAACGGGCTAAAAAAACGTAGCTCAAAAAAATTAAAACACAAAAAAATTTAAACAAAACGAGCCAAATTCGTAATAATTTTATC